>JAHWFP010067656.1:0-20071 GCA_023313725.1 Lithobius niger | reverse complement strand
CCAAGTTAACTGAGCTTTACAATGAGTAAGAGGAATGTTTTCCAAGTTAACTGAGCTTTACAATGAGTAAGAGGAATGTTTTCCAAGTTAACTGAACTTCAATTAGTAACAGGAATGTTTTCCAAGTTAACTGAGCTTTACAATGAGTAACAGGAATGTTTTCCAAAGGTAATAAGTTAACATATGTTATCCCATTAACTTAGGAAATTCCATATTTTAAGTTTGCATAGCAAGTGTAACTAATTTATAAGTGTCGTTGCAAGGAGGGGTGGGGTGTATACTTTACACAGATGTTTTCACCACAAGGCTAGGAATCACTTATCTTTTTATTCATTAGTCCTGGATCATGATGGAATGATCCCTGTTCTATGAATCAGCCTCTTTTCTCCATTTATCTGCCATCCTGACACTTTACCACAATTCATTGTATGTTGCACAATTTTTCTGAAAATACATGAATTTGGACTACATCAGTTATGTTACATTCACATATATTTTAGGTTATCTGAAAGCATGTCACAATTATTTACACTTTTGTGTATGTTTGTGACTTTATACAAGAATTAAATGATTTTATTTCATAGAATACTGTTTCAGAATTTTCTTTTCTTGTTTTAAAAGAATAGTTCTGTATTTCCCACTATGGAGTGAGTTGCTAAATTTAGCTTCTTGGGTGGGTAGCAACTGTTGGCATGGTCAAGGGTGAGTCGTCCTGACCTATATTGACCATCCCTTTTGCTTGCCGATGGTTGCCCTTGAGCATGATCACTCTCTCTCTGCTGAGGTAGGGGGGGGGGGGGGGGGGAAAAAACGAAAGTGGTCAGTGGGTTGAAAGGGTTGGGGGTACGGCTCTGGGCCATGCTGGCTTGATCTGACCTCAAAATGCGGCCTGGTCGAGGCCATATAAACAATAGCTGATGGTCACTATATGAGCAGAGGGGGTGAGCTAGGTCCCTTGGAAAAAGAGACGGCCCCTTTTCGTGACGTCAAGCCTGCACTTTGCACCCATTGGTTTTGCCAATGTCCGTTTTTGGGTCACAATATTTCGGACCTGGGAAAATTCGGTGATTTTTCCTGCACACGAAGTTGTGTACTTCCACTCGACAATTCTCTCTCGTTTTCTGCTCCCCAAATTTTGTCCATGGATCCCCCACAGAAGAAGCGTAGGACGATCCCCAAGGATGAAAGGAGCGCGATGGGGAACATGCCCCGGTATTTCAAAGACTTCTTGTGGCTTTTGTCGCTCAACCTATTGGTATTTGGTGCATGTGTGCACCACTATCAATACTGCGAAAGGACACCTGCCATATTTCAGGAGTGCCCCCATCGCATGGTGGAGGAGACTCGCTACGCACCTATGCTGCCGAACGAGGATCCCCTCGATTATGTCTTAAGACTGTTTTTCATGGAGGTCATCTTAGAAAACCCCGGACAAAATGTCTTGGTGGATGGGGTTCCACCCGAGGAGTCCGCGCAAGCCCAACAGCTCCGCCTACGTGCCCATTTTTAGGTGTGTAGCCCCATAACGGCACGACAATGCTTGCACTGCTGTTATGTGACATTTCCGCCTTTTCCTTACGGAACCGAAGAGTTTGCATCGTATTTCTGGCGGGCGGTCAACGCCGAAAACGTATTCTTCATGCAGCAGAACCTGCACCGAGCCCTGGCACAGCATGAAGAGGCTGCCCGTCAGCAGGAAGCTTTCCTGCCGAACAACGGACTGCCTGACGATCTTTTGGACTTTTTCCCGGACCACCTGCTAGAGGGTTTGCCGCCGCTTCCGGACCTCGCCCGCATCTACCACGTTCAAGACCCAGATGTCGACGATGCGGGAGCATCAGGCAGCGGCATCCAGCAGTGCCGCCGCCCTGGTCCTTGTAGGCATGACTATCCCGTCTGCCATGATGGGCAATACGGTAAGAAAATTTCTTATTTCTTATTTAAATTTTTTTTTCTATAAAAATTTTCATCATGTCATGTTAAATTTAAAATTTTATTCACATGTTGGCTAGTAAATATTACTGTTTGGTTTGCTGGAAGTGGAAATGATAATATCAAATTTGTTTATGCAAAACATTTCCTTTTAAACAACTTCCAAAAGCTTATGTAAATCTTTATCACAACATTATGCGATTTAAGCTTAATTATTGACTGTAATAAGTAAAAAAAAAATCTAATGCGATATATGCATTTGAAAATACATTATTGCTTCTCGATCAAGGGAATTTGTCGTTTTCGACAAGTCCTTTTTTTTTAAGTGTTCTAACTTTAATTCAATGGTTCTCAAAAGTAAAACTGAGTAACTTTGAAACAAAATGCTTATTTCAAGTTTGCTTGGTATAGGCACTATGAATTGTAGGCCTTTTGGTAAGTTACATTTACATGAAATGGTATAAAATCGGTTTCTATTTACTTATATGTTGTTGTATTAACAACGTGTTGTTAATTTATTTGAAGCACTGGAAGAGGAATTTCTACGAAGTGTTTTAAAATAACTGAAACTGCAATTTTCGTTTCATAATCCATTCCCTTACGGATGTGAAATGCAAATATTGCTTATTATTAGAAATAATTTTAATTTTATAATTCAATCCTTATGGATGTAAAATTAAACAGTATAGCATAGCTATGAACAGTTCGTTCAACTTCTGTTTCATACTAGTTTGAAAATTCATGTCTTTAAAATAATTAAAGTTGCATCTGCTTAGGACCTTCATTTTGTTTCTTTCTTAAATTTAAGAAATGAATGTCCTTAAATGCTTTTTATATTCTCCATTCATGAAAGGGAATCCGTGCCATGTAGTGATGATATTATTTATTTGTATAATAAGTATACTTTGGCTAGGTAGTCCGAACTAAATTTATGAAACTGGACTCCTATATAGCCTATTATTTATTCATGTGGCACTGTTTCCGTTTCAAGAATAACATGCTATCTAGAATAACTAGAGTGTGAGTGAAATGCGGGTTCTGAAACTATTCAGTAGGGTGGGGGGGTGTGGTATTTTAAATTTTAGTAAAATTTGTTTACCGTACCAGTTTGTATACTACGTATAAGTTTAAATGACATAAAACATTAATTTTGAATATCCGGTAACCATCCGGTAAGTATTTGGAAAGTATCTTTTCAAATTCCTTGGTTTTGAACTTGTAGCCACAATGAGCGTGGTGTAGCGGTGCTCATAGGTCCTTGAGGTGCCTACTGTTCTGCACCGACATCTGGTGTGGTCTCAGGATATTTAGAAGTACTTCGGGTGGCCGTTTTTACTTTTGCGGAGTATAAACTAGCACAGCAGTCACTACTGCACGGTTAGGAATAGAGCGTCTATGTCCTATCTAAAGTTTAGCACTATCTAATAATTTTGGTTCACTGCCACCAGGTGGGTGGTTTAATTGCTAACCGTATGCTTTAAATAAAAATGGTTTTTAGTTAGATAAAACACTAGCAAATTAAAAACTACTCTTGGTTTTAATAAACAGGGGAAAGAAACACTTTACATGGCAACTAGTCTTTACAAAATAGCTTTCAGTGAAAGCACAAAAATTAATTCACATGAATAAATTATCGACAACGAATTTCAAAAATAAAATTCACACTTACAATTTCCAATAGAAAATATTAGTAGTATGGGGCACTCTAGAGTGTAGTACTACATTACGGCTTAACAGATTCCTATGTTCCATTCGGTAGCACATTTGAATCTGGGGGGGGGGGGGGGGGGAGCGTGCATCTACGTGAATCGCCCGTGCTCGCAATCGGCCTCGAGCCCCTTGAGTGATTTCCGTAGATGTCTGTGGTTCGTACGGGATAGTTGTGCCCTTACCTTATCCCGCGTAAACTCTCAGGTGTAAGTATCGATCTTAATCCGGTTAAGGATAGAATGAAAGGTTTTTATCATTTTATAGGACAGAGGAAGGGCTTCAGTTGCAAGTGCAAATAAAGCGAACAATGAATATTGGTGTAATATTGGCCGGAAAAAAAAATGAAAATATATTGAGAGTCCAATGCGTAGATCGGCATCTGTATGTTAGCTATTTATTGGGATGAATATAACATCAAAGTGACGGTGCTCACATATGTGCGCAGCTGTTGAGTCAACAGCGTCGCACCAATATACGAGTCAAAAAAAGTCACTTCGATGTTGTATTCACACCAAGAAATACCTAAATGGTACAGAAAAAAAAGAGAAAACAAGATGGAGGGACTACAAATCAATGTATACCTCTTCCCGTCGGTGTTCAGCCCGAGGTGTGTATGGTGTCGTTAACAAACAACGTAAAGTAGAGCCATGACAGGGTTTGCACGGACCTGGGGAAGCCTGAGGGGAATCTAGCCAGGGGCCGGGGGGACTAGCCGGAAAATAGGTGGGTGGCGGCGGAGGAGTAGGGCACGTGTAGGAAGGTTGGGGGAGGGTGGTGACCATGTCCCAAGGACCGTTTTCTTCCAAAACCACAACATCAGGTTCATCATTCTAATGAAGGAAACAAAAATAAAAAACCGGGGGTAAAAAAAAATGGAGGAAAATGTTAGGCAAGGTTGGTACATACCCGTTCCGGACGAACCATTCCACGTTCAATTCGTTCCAACACTCAATGCAGAGTGAGTCTGCAATATCTATAGCGAGCCTGTGAAGGGCTCACTGGCATTCGAAAGGAACAACGTGACTTGGGTTAGTCATGATTTCAGAATAAAAAAGCGTTGAAACTATGAGAAGTCCTACGACGTGCAGTAAGTAAACCAAAATCACCTCGAGCAAAAAAATAAACCTAACACAATCGGGGAAAGACCCCCAGAAAAAAAAAGAAAAGAACAGACAAGTAGGTCGCACGTGTCAAAAAAAGTAAAAGGACAAAGTACCGTTCTATTGTTTGTCCATTAAGGAAAGACGTATTAATCACCCTCACGAGTGCAAAGGGCAAAGAAGAACAATCGAGTGAATTGCCCGTGACATAAAAAAGGTAAATGGATCCAAATTATTATCTAGCATTGTTTGTCCATTAAAGAAAAATGCATTAGCCTAGAAAAAGGGGGCATAGGTGACACTAATCCAGACGGCCCACTCAGAGAGACAAATAAAAAAACGTATGAATAATGAAGGTAGACAATAGGAACGTGTTTGAATGGGCTAAACCCCTCATTGTTGTTCATTAAGAGACAGATCATTAGTCGGGAGGACTTTTAAAACGATTTCCCTCCAAGTAAACAAAAAAAAAATGGGGGTAAACACCATGTGCTGAATAACGAGTCGATTCAAATCACCAGTCACGTTTCTTCGCTCCCTTAGTTGACATTGTGTTAAGTAAGGTCTTAACATGTCAAACAAAAAATGACAGAAAGAGAACGCGCGAGGAGGTGAGAAACAGACAACAAGGCGCCATAATCCTTTTACATAACCCTTTTACACTCAGAAGGAAGGAAATGAGCATACCTGGTGCAAAAAAAAAAATAGCCTCAGGTCTAGTAGGCGGAGCGTAGATGACGTATAGGCGCGATATTATAGGCGAAAACGTGACACGTGTCATGAACTGCGCAATAGACTGGCCGTACTGCAAAATGAATCAATGAAGGAAGTACATTAACGTAAAGATATTACGAAAAGAAACGGCTAGGATTCGTCGGACAGGTCTCCACTTGAAACAATGTAATCGGGCGGCCTATAAAACGGCCAGCGCGAGCCGCAAACAATCAACTCGCCGGCCGTTCCCCTGATCAACAGTTGCAGGAAAAGGTAAGCATCGTTGTCATTTATAAGTCTTTTACAGCATTACGGAAAAAAAAAGACAAGTCTGTTAATGTGCTGCTTTTCGTTTTTACAGTTCAACAATCCGGAAAAAAAGTGGGCTCAAGTCTGTTCAGTAGCAGAATAAGGTAGGCTTATTTGCTCATTTATTTTATTTACGTGTGGGCAGGGACCTGGAAGTAAAGGTGAGGTTTCTCTTTTTTATCGTATCTGTAGGGATTAAAAACAAAACAAAAAAAAACAAAGAAAAAATGGCGTCATCAACATCATCAACAGCCCAGAGTGTAGTTGAATGCCCCGATACCTACTTCATTGGGGGCGAAGTATTCGTACAAGTGACGAAATTTCAAGGGAAGATATATGTGCAAGTACGAGAATATGTTACACCAGCCGTAGGCATTATTGCAGATCGTAGGGGCATAGCGTTCATGGTGCCAGAATGGCGAGAATTCGCCAAAGATCATGATATTTACAACCAGATAGTGAGCGAAAGGAATCTCCATCAGCAGATTATGACAGGCTGGAACTATGGTTCTGGCATGAAAGTGATAGTTTCCCAGAGCGGGAGCGTGTACCAGGCTAAATTCATTCTGGAAAAGTGGGGCAAAAAGTATATTGTTCTCAACTACCGACAATTTTAGTCGCTTGGTTGGGTACATGACTGATATTACAATGTTAATGGATAAGCAGATGAAGGAATTAGAACCCCCTGCAAAAAATTGGCTCGAGTAAAATAAGTAATACTCTGTTTGTTTTCCATTTCTCTCTCTTTTTCTCACAGTCATGGCGTCTCAAAATATGGCGTACTGCGACACGTTCCCTTTGACTGGTCTTAATTTCATAAGAATATTTCTGTCAGCTAATGACGTCAAAATTGCGGTAGGAAAACATGGTGATTCAGACGCGAGTGTGTTAGAACCGGCAGAATGGTTAGGTCTAATAGCCCAGCTTTATTGGCATCAGCCTAATTCAAAGATAACGATTAAAGCGGGCAATGCAGCTATTCACTCAGTGCCCGACAATTTGTTGGTGTTGAAAGGAGGCGATAAATCGGTAGCATTGACCGAATTTGACATTGTAAATATGCGGCATATGTTGTGTCATATTTCGCAAGCAGTGGCTAGGCAACACACGATACAACCACCATTCAAGAATGCTACAGTGTGTAAATCATTGTATAAATGCAAGGTTTGTTTTCTAACGTTTGAAGGTAATGGAAGGACAGTCCATCATTGTTGTCAACGTTATTGTAAAATATGTAAACAATGGGGACGGCTCGATCATAGGTGTTACATTCAGTCTTTACGAGCGCCAAAAAAAAGGGACTGCGTACGTTTAGCAGTTTACGATTTCGAAACGACGCAAGTAGACATGGTGACTGATAGTAAAGAAAAAGAGTATTTCATGCACAGCGTAAATTTAGCGGTTATCGACATTGCATGTACTTATTGTTTCAATAAAGCCACGTGCGATCGTTGCGGGGATAAGCACAAAGTGTTTATGATCGGTGAAAAGACACTCGCTGGTTATTCGAGTCACATGCCGGTGATTCGAACCTCTCACTTGTAAGTCATAATAATAGCGGGTTCGATGCAGTGTTCCTAATGCGCTGGGCGTTAGATAATGGGGTGAAACCTACTGACGTCATATATTCGGGAGGTAAAATAATTACCGTCAAAATCGAGGGTATAAAGCAAGTGGATTCGTTCAAGTTCTTGTCAATGTCATTATCCAAGTTACCGAGCAATTTAGGGTTAGACGAAACCTTTATGAGTAAGGGCTATTTTCCTCATTTGTTCAACCACCCGGAAAATTATCAATACAGGGGTGAAATACCCGATTTCGAGACGTACGACTCGAATAGCATGAGTGCCGATGCTCGTGCCAAGTTAATAGCTTGGCACGTCGAACGACGAGCCAAAAATGTAATTTTTTACTTTTAGCACGAATTGGTTAAATATTGCTGCAACGACGTGTTAATGGAGTGCATTCTGAAATTCAGGCAGCTTATACGACTGCCATTTCACGACTGTTTGTCCGTTAGTAACTTAGCCATGACTATTTTTCATGGATGTAGCGCCAAATAACTCCTAAAAGTACGACTGCTAAGGCCGCTACAATCCCGGACAAGGCAACTTTGACCACGAAAAGTTGCATTCTTTTTTAGTCGTTTCTGTTTTGGATGTCGATGGCTGGCCAGCTAGCTAGAGTATGAGTCTGGCCTCGCCAAAATCCTTTCCTTCCCTTCCAATGTTTATATAAACCTTATATTTAACGATCGGTCCTCCAACTAGCATCGCGCGCTTCGCATACCGTTTCTAGTGACCAGCCCGTTCTCCCCCTTTTCTTTCCCCTCTCTCTCTTTTTCGTTGCAGGAGAAAATTAAAGGGACATCCCTCCCATGGCTGAAGTGACTTCTACGTTGGATATTTTCCGCGATAAGCATCCTACGTATAGTTGGACTGAGTCTAGAACACGGCTATTGAATCACGAAGTGGTGCACATGAAAAATATGGCCACCAAACAGCAAATACAGAGATTGAATCACGCTCTGGATGCTGAAGTGGAGTATTTCGGACCCCCCATGATCTGTTCAGACCAGGCGTGCCTAGACAATAGTGTTGTTACACAGATGCCGAAGAACTCGTGGAAGATAGTCGCGTCAAGGCTTTGACGCCTCTTTTAGAAAATGTTAGGGACCATGTATGTAGGGTATGCGACGTATGGTTAAATTGTTTGCATATTGAAAGGTACGCCACGGGAATGTTGTATAAACCTTGGCATATTTACAATCCTAGGGAAGGAATGTACGTAGCTGCACCCGTGGCGGTCATGGCTACCGGAAAACGCGCGCACACTATGCGTCACGTTCACCACACCGACGGCGAACGACCTACCTATACAGCGGCTATGGAGCCCGGTAGTTTATTAATCATATATCCCCCAACCAACCAGTTTTACAGGCATACAGTCCCCCAGCGTCCTCTCTTGACAGATCCGGTATGCTTGCTGACATTTACAAAATGGTTGTTTCGGGAAGATCCCGAACCTGATTTCTAATTTAGTAAAATTATTTTTGTAATTTTAGTAATGACGTCGTTGGGCATGCTTCGTCATCATTCGGACTTGGTGGAATGGTTCCAGCCCGTTCGCGAAGACGACGTGCTAAAAACCGTCAAATTGTTTACTGCCGGCGAAGCCCTTCGTATTTACAAAGCCCTGCTGAAAGAAACCGAGTGGAAGACGGTAGTAGACTGGACGAATAACCAGTACCGTACGAAGTACGAAAGCGTAGATAAAATGCCGAAATTATTGAAAGACCTGAACGCGGTGATGGCTCCTCATTATTCTAGCAACGGCGAGCTGTTTTCCAAATGCTGCGTCATTAAATTTCATTGGAGAATCGATTCTTCCCCTTACCAAAATATGTAAGATTATGGTGGTTTAGTATTAGGCGCCAAAGCCCCTATGATTCTTTTGTATAGTGAACTTACAGATCCTTCCTCTAAATGGCGTAAAGCCGAGCTTTCAGCCGGCGATTCGTTCTGTATCAAAAATGACGAGCGCATCGTAGTTGAATTCCCTAATCTGCTTAACAGACATTCCAAGCCTACCATACACGTAGTGGTTTATAATTTAAAAAAAAAACCAACCACAGGGCTTATTATTTTCTTTCTTTCTCTTTCTCAGCATGACGTCTTTGGACGCATTGAGAATGTACAAGGGTGATGACACCAGCCCGTGCGAGAAGATGCTGCTTTGAAGGTAGTTAAGTTATTCACGGCTGGCAACTCGCGCCGTATTTACCGAGCCTTGATGAAAGAAACTGTTTGGCGACCCGCTACCGACTGCATGGCCAATGTGCACGGCACGCTTTATGGAAGTGGGGAAAGCGAAAAAATAATTCCAATGACTAAACTCTTGAATGATTTGAACGTGGTTATAAGCGAAAATATTTCTCCGGAGAACGGCCGGCTTTACCCCAAGTGCTACGTGACTAAATTTAATTATAGAGTCAACGACGCCCCTTGCAGAAATCATAAAAAAAAATATGCAGGGTTTATATTTTTTATCGTAGTCTCGCAAGGATGAGCCGCTGCTACCTCTCAAACAATATAAAGTAGAATTGGGCGTCGGTGATATTTTTTCTTTCCGTAAAGAAGTCTGCGACCCAATAATCGAGTTTTGTAACCTGGTCAACTCGCAACCTACTATACACGTTACATTCTTCGAGTAAGAGAAGGCAACTTGCCACGCCCCGCTGCAGGTTGTCTCGCTGCCGCCGCCGCCGCCCGCCGCTGCCATGGCCCTAGAGAGAGAGAGAGAGAGAGAGAGAGGGAGAGGGGGGGGGGGGGGGGGGGCGTGGAGGGGACCAGAAGGAAAAAAATATAAACATTATGGTTGAAGAGTCTAAGTCATTCGCTCCGTGACAGCGATGGATGATCGATCACGATCACGTTCGGTCTCGACAACTTCTAGTTTCATGACCGACCCTAAATACGAGATTTGTAAAAGTATAATCTTGCTGCTCATTTTATTTTTAAACTGTATCGTGTGGGCGTACAGACTGCCTTATTGTCATATCGCCGTCAATAACGCCAGCAGCGCCGAGTCGGTATGGGTGAGCGTTTAATTACCGATTGATTTCGCCCAGTTTCACACGCCTTTTAACTGCGTCATATCCGATCCTACTGGAAGTGGGAAAACGAGCTGGGTGCTGAAATTTATCGATAACTCAGCCGCTATGGTAGACGAAGAAATTAAAGAAATACATTGGCATTTTTCTAGTTACCAGAGTTGGATGATACCGATATAAAGATAAAATTAAATTTCATAGAGGTTTGCCTACTGATATCGCTAGCTACGATCCTAATATTCATAAATTATTAATTTTGGACGACTTAATGGCCGCCGTGGCTACATCTAGTGCCGCTATTGCCGAACTGTTCACTAGACACGGCAACCACAATAACTTTTCAATTTTTTATTTGACTCAGAATTTATTCACTCAGGGACGCAACCAGCACGACATCGCTTTTAACGCTCAATATCTAGTACTGTTGAGAAATTTGAGAGATAAAAGACAAATAATGACGTTCGCCTCGCAGGCCTACCTGTCCAAAACTAAACGATTCATGGCCGCTTACGACGACCCCATCAACAGGCAGAAATTCGGATATTTACTGGTCGACATGCATTCTAAATCCGACGACGCGACTCGGCTACGAACCCATATATTCCCCGGAGAAACTACTTTAGTTTATTCGACGTGAAGTTCTCGATGAAGAACGTCAGAAAGCATAGACTGCTCCTAGAAGCGTTATGTAAACTCAGCAGTCAACAATGCAAGAATTTATTGCGTCATGCCGACAAGTCGCAAATGAACTGTATTTCAGAAATTGCCTTAAACTTGTTGAATAATCGACTAAGGTCTCGCCTTCTACGCGGTGTAAATTGAAAAAATATAAGAAGCAAACCGACTTTTGGGCAACCGCCGAGCTTCGCTCAAATCCAGAAAAACAGTTTTGGTGCAAAAAGGGGTATTAATACTGCCTTGGCTCATTCCTACGGCACTGTCGGTACTAGGAGGTATATTCGGAGGAAGTAATAAATAGAATGAGTTCTCTACTCAATAGAATGTATTTAGTCCCCGAAGACGTTTATAAAAATTATAGCCCAACAACAGCATCAGCTTCCGCACCGACGGCCAGCCAGCAGTCAACCCCACGGATTTCTCTACCTACCAGAAGGAGGGTTATACACTAAATTAACCGAAATTCAGACCAGAATAGACGCTCTTTAAAAAACCGAACATCTCCCCCTAGATTTTAAGGCGAAGTATATAGGTCAGCTCGAGCAAGAAAGAGATCGGTTTATTGATCAATTTAGACTGTCGGCAGCAGCCACCGTTCCTTCGGCAACAACCGGTCTTACCCGACTACAAAAAACATTCTCATCTCCCCCCTCCATCGTCTAGTCCTCCCACCCTGTCGCTCGCGGGCACACCTCCTACAGCGGGGGAAACAAGAAGGAAGGAAGATATCGTGGAACACGAGAGAATTAATTAGTGCTGCTTTTGAATTCCTGGATTTTTTACAAGACCACGGCCTCCTCCAACATGTTGTGAAGCCTACCAGACATAGAACAGGACAAAACTCTAGCTTATTTGATCTTATCATTACCAATGCTGACCTTACTGTTTCTCCCATTATTCACTACCCCCCCTTTGGGCTCAGCGACCACGATGTTCTTTGTTATAATCTCCAAATTGTCTTTCACGTTAATCTTCCTGGCGGTACCCGTCCCAATTATAGAAAAGCCGACTTTATGTTAATCAATGACATTTTTGCCTGTATTGACTGGCCTGCTGAAATCAGGGGGTGGGACGTGGACTCCCAACTTGAAATTCTTGAAGATTTCATTCTTGATGTTATTAAGAATTTCATTCCTGTGTTTACCCCATCCACCAAGAGTGCCCCACCTTGGCTGGACCACAACATCAGGTCCCTGATTAGGTAGAAAAAAAGTGCATATAATCGTCTTTGTGACTTTCCCTCCCCTTCAAATATGGCCCTGTTCAAAGCTGCCCGGAGTGCTGCCGTTTCTGGTCTTCGCTCTGCCCGTCGTGTTTATGAGGAATCCATTATTCTCAAAGCTAAATCGGACCCTAAGTCACTTTTTGCCTATGTCAATCGCAATAGAAAGACTGCTCCTACTACCTGTCTGAAGAGTAATAACGGTCCTATCTTGCTCGATGACCTTGATATTGCGGTAGAATTTGGTTCGCATTTTGCCTCTTCTTATCTGCCACATCTCCCCAGCCCTCCAATGGATGCTGGCTTCATTACTGCTCCTTTCCTGTGCTCGGACGTGGAGCATGCTTTCCTTGCTTTATGGGAGGATTCTTCCTGTGGCCCTGATGGCATTTCCCCTCTCTTTCTCAAATCCTGTGCAAAATCTCTTGCTACCCCCTTCTTTTTGATCTATCAAAGTTCCCTTTCTTCCTGCACTTTTCCTACTCGTTGGAAAGATGCTAATATCACCCCTGTTCATAAGGGTGGGGTCCCTCCATGATGTTAATAATTACCGGCCGATTAGTCTACTTTGTGTCGCTTCTAAAATCCTTGAAAGGTTTTTCCATAAATCTGTTATGAGCATTTGTCAACATCTCAATATCGACTTTAAATTCCAACACGGTTTCCTCCCAGGCCGTTCTTGTCAATCTAACCTACTTGAAACTTACGACCACCTTACCACCTTCCTGGACAAAGGGATGCAATGTGATCTTGTATTCTTCGACTTCAGCAAAGCCTTTGATTCTGTTTCTCACTCCCTTCTCCTTAACAAACTGTCATATTTGAATTTTCCTAAATCACACATCGCCTGGATCAACTCTTATCTTTCTCAGAGACGACAACGTGTTAGTCTCAGGGGTTCCTCTAGTGAATGGGTCCTTGTTACCTCTGGGGTCCCCCAGGGATCTGTTCTGGGCCCCCCTTCTTTTCAATCTTTTCCTGAATGACCTCCATTCTGTCATCCACTCCTTTAGCAGGAGCTATGCGGACGACCTGAAAATTCTTTCTCCCGCTTATCTTCATCAAGACCTTCAGCAAGACATTGATGCTGTTGCCATCTGGTCGCCAAAAAACTGTCTTGCCCTTAATCCTTCCAAATGCGTGGTGCTGCATTTTGGGCATAACAACCCACACTACAGCTACCGCCTTGGTAACTCTACTATCCCTACTAATACGTCCCATAGGGACTTGGGCATTTTGGTTGATTCGTCTCTTAAATTTCATGTTAATACTAACTATATCTATCGGCAAAGTCTTTAAAAAATCCCACTATATTCTTAAAACTTTCTCTGCTGTCTCACCAAAGCTGTTTGCTCTCCTGTACAAAACCTTCCTTCGCCCTACACTCGAATTCTGTTCTCAGATTGGCCGCCCCTGTTATGCCTCCTTCTTCGCCCGTCTTGAAACTTGTCAGCGCCGCCTCACAAAATGGTGCCTTCCCCTAAAACACTTTTCTTACGAAGAACGTCTTCGCAAACTGAACCTGACCCCTGTCAAAACCAGATTCCTTCGTGGAGATCTTATCCTCACGTACCAAATCTTAAACCACCTCATTGACGTTCAGGCTGCTGACTTTTTCTGTCTTTCTCATATCATGACCAGGGGGCACCCCCTTAAACTCTGTGGAAGTATTTCCTCCGGCAATGTGCGTCACAGTTTTTTTTCTGAACGTGTGGTCGAGGCATGGAATGCTCTGCCCGTCTCGGTTGTTCTTTCCCCTTCACTTGATTCCTTTAAAAATCGGCTGGACCACTTTCTTGCTTAGGCTTTTTTTGGTGGTTGGCCCCTGGTTGGTCTGTGTTTTTGGTGGTTGGGGCGGGGGGAGGGGGGTGGGTGCTTCTTGGCTTTTAGCTTGCACCGTCAGGTTTTTCTATTCTATTCTATTCTTAAACTACCACGCCTCGCTGAGCAGCGGGGCAACAAACGTAGAAAGCAAGTTGACTCGGCCTGGGATTTATTTGAGGAGTAAAAAAAAAAATGGACGCTCATTTAACTAAGTTGTACCACGACAGCTTGGGGGAAGCCACCAGCTACGCGTCAGCAACCAAGTTACATTCCAAAGCTAGAAAAGACGGTAAATCTTATACTTTAGCCGACATTAAAGTCTGGCTTTTACGTCAGGATGCGTACACTATAACCAGACCAACGAGGTATAAATTTAAAAGGAATAAAATCATAGTGGGTGGGTTGGGTAGAATGCGACTTATCGGACATGGTATCTTTAAGACCGTATAATAAACCGTATAGGTTCATTTTAACTTGTTTGGACGGACTGAGCCGTAAAGCTTGGGTGGAAGTGTTGCGTACTAAAACAGGGCAAGAAATGGTCGAAGCGTTTAAGAAAATATTTAAACGCATGGACCATAAAGTAATGAACGTCAGCAGCGATAAAGGGATGGAATTTAGAGGGAAAGAGGTCCAGGATTATTTTAAGGAAGAAGGCATTAATTTTTTTACTGCCGAAAATGAAGATATAAAAAAAAGTAACATAGAAAGATGGCAAAGGGAACTTAAATCTAGATTGCATCGTTTCTTTTTATCTAAAGGCACTTACGAATACGTGCCGGTCATTCAAAAAATTGTCGATTCTTACAACAAAACGCGGCATTCCGTCACTGGCGTGGCTCCCGATGACGTCACATTAGCAAACCATACGCAACTGTGGCGTAAATTGTTCGGTGACGATTTAAAGCAGCTAGGACGGGCTTTAACTAAAAAAAGACGCGAGGTTCCTTTAAAAGTAGGTGATAAAGTACGCATCTCTACATCTAAAGGGAAATTTGATAAAGCTTACAGAGGTTTGTGGTTGCGGGAAATATTTTTCGTAACTCACGTTTTAATACCACGTGGCGATTCGGGCCAAGTTACTGTCAGACTTAGGAGGGAGTGCAACACCGTTGGTTATCTCAATTCTGCCTTTTAGATGGCGCCAGCGTCTACAACGTATTTCAGTTACGATCTTATTTCCACTTTTTCTCAGTTATTTTCGAACAGAATAGCGTCAAACTTTTTTCTAATGAAAGAGAATCGAATTGCCTAGCGAGGTGTGGAGGCAAAATTATCTAAAATATATTTTTGTACTTTGGAGCAATATTTTAAGGTTGGCTGATTGAAAGATAAATAAAAACTGTAAACGTACTTTCCATCCGATATCTATGAATTAAATCCTTTTCTTCGTTAAAAAAGTGTAACTGATTTAAAATTAAACAACAAAACACCATAAAATGCAGGTGTAGTTTGAAAAAATCGTACCTACTCTAATCGGATTCGAACACAGAACGGGTGTTAAATGTGACGAGGCATGCTCACAAAGAAGAGCTGGATAGCAGTTCCAGCGCTTGTCAGATCTGTGCGTTCGGAAATCTGAGACAAATGACGTTTCACACGCGATCGACGTAAAACTGTCCTTAGTATTGCAGTTAGATGTCATTGTGCTTCCATATATTGACTTAGATTGCGCTCCATTGCTCTAATACTTCTCCCAAACTAATATACAACAACTGCAGCAGAAATTTCATTTGTAACTGTAAAACCGACAAAAAAATATATCTGGAATTTGTAACACAAGTTGTCTATTGTAATCGTATTAGAACGAAAAAGTCAGTATGAGGCGGGGTGTTCTACAAATCAAAAAATGGGGGAGGAGTAGTCCCATATATAAATTACACAATTCCCGCGGCTCTTCTTGCGTGAGTGGCTTTCACGATCTTTTTAGACGATATGGTTTTATTTGTCATTTTGCCCTTCGCCTTTTTTTCCGTTCTCATTTTTCCTGCGATATTTTGCTCTGTAGTTCATTCTCCCTGGTTTTAGGGACCAGTCAATATTTACGAAAGGGGGGAATTAAATCTGTGATCAGGCCCGGAATGGCAGCCTTGGGACCCAAGTACCATGACGTTAAAAAGGCCCCCAACAGAATGCTGGGGGGAGGGGGGTGTAGATGAAATAACTCGAGCTTATGAGACCCGGTCATTATTTATGGCCGGGAGGAGGGGACGGACAAAATGAAAATGTAACCATCATATTTTCAATCTCCCTCCCCCCTTCCAAAACCCTGACAAAATGTTAACCTCCCCATTCAAGGTCAAAAATGTTGTGACCCTCCTGAGCCAAGGAACCAGAAGGCAAGGCTTTTCTAGAAATTGTACAAAAAAAATTACAGCAGTGTTACTGACAACTTCAAAACCGCGGGTAAACACTCACATCATGGGGGTTCCCTCAGAAGTTGAGGCGTTTTTAGAAGTTTTAATTGCTGAAAGTGTTATTATCAAGGTTCAAAAATTAACCCCCCCCCGGGGGGAGCCGGGCCTTAATGCTGTCTTTATAGTTCAGTCATTTGTAGAGAGCTATAAAATGACTAGATTTTAAGGGCAACCAAGAAATTGCAAAGAGAAAAAAATTTAACTGCAGCAGAAATTTCATTTGTAACTGTAAACTCGAAAAAGGCCCCCTTACAAATTTACGGGAGGGCCCATGTGCCATTGGCAACCTAGCAATATGGCCAGTCCGAGCCTATGTGTGATCGGATAGCCGTTTTGCCGAATTCTAATCAGTGTCTTAATTTTTGGCTAAACGGGAATTCTTGTTTCGCCGACTCCTGCCTCGGCTAATTACAAATTTCTACCAGTTAGGAATACTTCTTTAACCTCAGCAATATTACATTTATAGAGTATTTTGATTCTACGACATGGGATTTGGCGAAACGGGAATTCCCATTTTGCCGCATTTGAATCATGGCTGAACTTTCGGTGAAATGGAAAGACATTATGATCCACAAAGTTTCGATGCCCCACTCGCCAATCCAATGCCCCCATTTATGCTTCCCCACATTCAAGTGAAAAAAGAAGCCCCCCCCCACAACTCTCCCCGCCAGCCCTACAAACCGCAAACCCATCGTATATCAATATAATCGGGCCACTAAGAGAATGACTTGAGGTTATCATCGATTGTTTAAGTCGTGGCCTCGCTCACCTGTTTTTTTGGTGCGCGCAAGGTGCGCTCTCCATTACCCGTTACGAAGGCACATTATGTAGATTTCGTATGGTTTGGCAACGCTATATTATGAGCTTGGTCCAGGGAGTTCCTGTCGCTAGAGACAGCTGCGAATACGATCGAATCGAGCTCGCCCGTGCTTTGAATTCAATGGGAATGATGTAACACGGTCTCGTTTCGAGACGTTGTTATGGCTACGTACAACACATGAAATAATTTCAGCAATGAAGATAATTTATGGTTCCTTCCACAACATAGTGAAGTGAGAAAATGTTTGCTCCAGTAGAAGTACTTTTAAAAACGATTTAAAAAGAAGGTTCGTACTTAAACGTCGCGCTTAACGTATCACTCATCGTCCTCTAGTGGTTCCTAGGCAACAACAAGTAACGCAGGCAAGCCATCCAAATTCAGCTGCCCAAAAGCCAATCAAACAAAATAATTGAAACAAACATTGAACAAATATTGAATTAAATACTTTTAATTTATTTAAGAATTTATTTATTCATACAAATAAAGTAAAATAGACGAATTAAGAATAAATACGAATTTATTTCCACGTGTCTAAAAAAAGCAAACTATCACGAAAAACTGTTGGACTACGACTTAAATCGATAGAAGCAGTCTCGTGATTTCGGCTGTGGTTTGGGGATGCGAAAATAGTCAACAATAAATTCACACGTGTGACCTTGAAGAGTGTGCAAATCCTTGTAGTAATACATTGACAGTGTTAGTTGTCAGATAAGCATGCATTTCAATGCGACCGCTCGCTTGTTTACACACGTAATCGGTACAAAGTGTAGTTACAAATCAACATCGTCTTTTGTCCACTCCCGATAATTTCGTAAGATTTCTCGTATCCAGACGTTAAGCCTTTAGTGTTGCACAAACGTTTTGAACCCTAAAACGAAACAAGGAACCAGCGTATCGTTTCCCCCCTCACCGCCGTCCCAATTTGGCGCCGCCGCTTACTTTAATTGCTGCTAACACCGATCACAACCATCAAAAAAGGCAAACTAGAGTGCGGTCCCCACTCCTAAATCACTGCTTGCATGCATGTGTAATATCAGAGATACTATAGCTATGGTATCTCTGGTAATATTGACGTGTCGAAAAAAACTGAGCTGCAAAATGGTTGATAGACGCGGCCGTTTTTTTCGCCGACGTCTGTAGATAACTTGCCCGGAAAAGCTTATAGGCTTAACGCACCTTGCAGGAGCCGTATAGAAAAACCTCACGACAGTAGCAGCCATTACACACATTCTGGATTGTGTGTTTGTTCTAAACTCTCCACATTCACTCACCCTAGATTCGAAATATTTTACGACGTTTTAAACTATCTCCCGAGCTTGACTGTGTTACCGCGCTTTCCTATGGAAGCCGAATTCGACGCCATGTTGAGCCCGATTGAACTCGCTGTCGGCAAGGTGCACCTATCGTACTGGCAAACATGGGCGATATTCGACGAACGCCGAGTCATTCTTTCAGTGGCCGGACTCTAATACAATGCCAGAAGGCCTATTGAAGTGGGCTTGCCAGACACCTTATTATCTAACTGAAATTTCTTTAGGTTTTGTTCAGGACTTGTTGTTTTCGGTTGCGAAATAAAATAAAACAATGCAAACACACACACAACCCCCCCTTTCTCTAAACAAAGTATTACAAAGAAAATCCAAACCCACATAAAAAAAGAAGGTTCGATGACCTTGTATCACACCGAAAACCCATCAGGTCGAAATGATCCATCCGATAGAAAATGTCTGCACCCGTCACATAGAATTTTACCCATCAGATGGAAATTTCTCCCCATCAGATAAAGGTTTTATTTTCCCCGTCAGATGGAATTGTTTTTTTATTTGATAATAAAATTCTGGCTATCTAATCCATAGAGGCTCAATCACAAAGCTGGAGCATGTTTTTTGTATGCTTGCGTGTTTTGTTCTGTCTGGAGCAACTAATATTTTGTGCTGAGAGCTGTGAACCAGTCCGTTACGTGGCTGAACGGCAAAGGAAATCCAGGAAAATAAAATCAAATAAAGAAAATCTAGTGGATATAAAATCCAAAGGAAAAAATCCAAAGGAAGAAAGTAATCCACGGAATAGTTTTATTTCTAGCTTACTATTTTATTAGTGAGGTAAACCTGTATTTCGATGCAGTGCTACGAAACTAAAACAAAGTAATACAAAGAAGGACATTTGCGCACAGCATCGCCCTCCACAGTTCTGACTGCTTACTGCCAGTGGTTTATTCTTGGTGTATTCTGGAAGTGAGTTTCCGGCAGTTCTGATTGGGGAGAGTTTAGGACGTTTATCGTTTTTCATATGAAGCGTGGCTGTCTAGCCCCCCCCCTTCGTGCAGTTTCAGGGGTGCCAGAGAGAGGGAAGCGTCCGCTGGCAACGCCGGTGGAAGGGAAGTGTCCACTGTGCCCGCTCTATGCCTTCGAGTATCCACTCTACCCACCATATACGTTTTTTTTTATGGCAAATGGTTTGAGTTTGGTTATATCCTTTACATTTCATTACAAATTTTAAAAACATTCCCGTTATACAAAAAACAAATCCCGTGACAAATTCAATTTTATATTAGAAATCGACTTTATTCTTAATTTTGATGGGTATGGTGTGAAATCGATTTGCTTTTTGACCCATTTTCTCCCTCAGTTGTAAAATTATGAAATTGTAGAAAGATAATCACTCCAGGTCAGGATTATCTAACTGGCTACCCTCCTCTTTGATTTGAAGAATATCCTTCCTCACTCTTTTTTT
>JAHWFP010067655.1:47489-72875 GCA_023313725.1 Lithobius niger | reverse complement strand
GTTCACACAAGGTGCGCCCTGCTATTCATAAATAGCGTGTTACATCTCCCCCCCCCCAAGTTTTTGCTTAGGGCAAAGGGAGACCTACCTTATGTATTACTCAGTACCCTCTAAGCCTGCAATAAGGTTTATAAAGTTAGTTCAAGCCATTTATTTTGATATCATCAAAAACAACAAGCAATATTTACAATATGTCGCTACATTAATTCCCTCCATGGAACTAAAGCCAAGTCTCAAAAGCTATACAAGTCTAAGAAGTCATAATTTCACAAATAAATAAAAGCCTCCTGGGAACTAATTTTGTCGAATGCCCAGTCTCAAAAGCTAATATCACATATAAAAAAATTCACTCTCATTGCTTTGCACCAACACTAACGTCTAGAGAAGTCACCGGTTAAAACCAGAGTTCAACTGCACCCAACTGAATGATTTTTCTCCATGCACACCAGGTAAGTATCCAAGTACGTTCTTACACTTTTTTCTCTAGGGTTCACCTCACTGCACTGCACTTAAGGGCTTCTCTCCAGTATGATACGTACTAATTATCCTTCTTGGCAGGATCCTCCTCGAACGAACTCTCCAGATCCATAAGATCTTCCGAACACAATAGAAATTGTTCATCTACTTCATCATCTTGGGTCGCTGCTAATTCCAAAATTCGCTGATCCAATATATTACCCTCCTGGCTTGTTGAAGGAATGGCCTCTGGATTTCCCATGGGTTGTCCCGACATCTCAGGGGCTGCAGCACCGGCCGTGCCCTCTGTGGACGCTGTAGTGGATTTGGAAAATGGGACTCCCCACGTGTTGTCCATTGGCTCCAGGGCATCGTTGTGGTATTGGAACTTCACTATAGTAGCAGAAGGGTGGCCAGGTTTACCCAACTGAAGTTCATAGGCTTTCAACTCACGCTCCCAATGGTCTTCCGACTTCGTAGCTGTTGACCTCGAAAAAAAGCATTTACGACCCTGGGCCCCAGTCCAAACCTGGGCCCCGACATGTTGTGTCCTCACCGTCGCCGTCTGCGTTGCCTTGTCCGCCACCCTGCGTCTCTTGTTGCCTTCGCCACGTTCCAGGGACTGTTGACGCCGCTTGCTTGACGATCTTCCTCTACCAGCTTTGGAGGTCCTTTCCGGAGCATTGGATTGGGCACCCCTCTGCTGGTTGGTATCCTCCGACTTCTTGGCCTCGACCTGCCTTGGCTTTCCCTGACGTTTTGCCTTCTTGCACTGCCGTGCTGGTGGTGGTGGTGGTGGTGGTGGACCCTCATACCTCTTGTCCTCCTTCTTATGTGGTGGCAATCCCTTGAAGCTGCCATAACCTGGATTGCTTCCACCTGACGCCATCTTTCGTTTTTTCTCTTCTGATACGATGTGATTGAAAAAACGTTCTTCTTTCTTTGCTTTCTGCCGCTAAAGTTATGTTGGATTCCGTGCAGCGCACACCTCTCTCCTCCACTCCAGACTTGCACCGGATGTTGTTGTAGAGCTGCCACTGCAGCGTGTGATTTTGAACCCGGTTGGACCCGATACTTAAGCCAGGTCGGAGTGCCCTTCTCCCACAGGTCCGCCATCACGTCATATCCATGCTGTGTTCCTGCGTATCTGACCCGCAGATCCGTTTTTAACACAGCCGGAAGTTACGTATGCATCGATCGTCTCCAATTTCCGAATAGCAACAACACTTTTATTTCAACTTCCGATTTGCCACAGGCCGGATTGCAGCAGACTTCACAAGTCAGGTAATTGAAATTTTTTGTTGTTGACTATGCCGTTATTGCAACCAAATTGTAGCGTGTGCGTTTGGGAGTAAAAAAAAAAGGTTGTGGAGTTTATAAACTTGAGAAAATTTGACCTACGTCCAATTTCCCCACTCCGCCGTTTTTTTTTTTGTTTTATTTTTAGATCAGGTGAAATTGGCCATCGCCCTTTTCTCCCTTTCCTTATCCTAAAAATCGCTTTGGATTAAAGGAGAGGCGGAACCTCCGCTCCCCCCTCCCCCAAATTTGTTGCAAAAAGGTGGATTTTGGCCGAAAATGCATTTAAATCTGTATTTGTGCATGAATTCTGTGTCTGACCCCCACGCCGTGATATAGACTGTTCTAGACCATATTTTAGCATGTTAAGTCCGCAATAATAATTCCCTGGCCTCTGGTAACATACCATTGCATGGTAATCCATACCCATCCAGCATTATTCCGTAAAAATCTTGCGATTTTCTTGGTCTGTAGGCTTTAGACCGACCTAGGTGCGTTAACACAGAAAAAAAAACGGAAAATCAGAACTTTTCGCGCCCCCCCCCCCCCTCGTTTTCTACCTTTTTCTCAGGTTGTACGATTGAGCGGGTTTGAAGCGGTTTACTGATTCCATTTCTCGTGTCCTAGGAATAGCTTTATTTTTTGAGGGTGTGGGCACAACTGGTAGGGGTGTGCCCTCCGGAAAAAAGTAAGGCTTGATCTGTGAAATGTTGAGAGGGCCGATTTCTCTCCCATCTCGAACGTCACGTAGCATGAATGTTTTTTCGGATTTTTGTGCCGAAATAACAAACGGCCCAGTCCATTTTGGCGCGAGAGCAGAAGCCGCATTACTGAGTGTGTGTGTGTGCGGCGAACGACAAATTGTCCTACATGTAATGTAAGAGGCCTATGCCGTTTGTCATAGTAGACCTTTTTCTGTGCCCTAGATGCTTTCATAGACTGTTTCGCCAGTTTATACATCTCAGAAAAACGCTGCACGATTTGCATTTGAACCTCGTCCAAGTCGCGTGTTTTTGCGGGGAGCTGTCTCGTCGTTAGTTGAGAAAGCTCGAGAGCCCACGGACCAGTCGGGTTTCTTCCGATGTTCAATTCACTTGGTGTAAATTTACTAGATTCGGACACAGAAGAACTTCGCATTGCAAAAGGGAATTCCTGCAAATGTAAATCCCAATCACGGTGCGTTGACGTAAAACACCTTAACATGTGTTTTATTGTCTTATTATGGCGCTCCGTAATGTTCGATTGTGGATGATAAGCCGAGGCATACTGAGTTTTGATTCCCCAGTCTCTCCACAGGCTTTTCCAAATGTTTGCTATGAAACAAGGGCCCGAGTCACTGTAAACACGGTCGAAAAAACCCCATTTTAACACCACATCTTTGACACATTCCGCCACTTGTTTAGCTTTTGCAGTCCTGAGTGCATACAATTCTGGCCAAGAACTGAATTCGTCAATGACTACCAGTATCCAGCGCCGTCCTCTTGGGGTTGTTGGTAACAATCCCACAAGGTCGACCGAGACACGTTTCCAAGGGGCATTAGGAGGACCCATTGTGGTCAGGAGCCCTGCAGGTTTCGAAGTTTCAGTTTTGCAAGTCTGACACTTCTCACAGCTGCGAACGAACTCTACAATATCCTTCCTCATGCCAATCCATCCCACCAATTCTTGCATCCTTTTCAGAGTTTTGAACACTCCAAAATGGCCGCCCAAAGGTGAAGCATGAATTGCAGCAATCGCGTTGTGACGTAGCGACTTCGGTAAAAATGCTTTGAAATATGTATTACCTTCAATCATATCACGAACGTTACGTGAAACATTCTAGAGTTTGCATCTGCCACTTGGTTTAAGGAACCTTTCTTGTAACGGATTTCAAAATCCATTCCCTGAAGTTCAAGAATCCATCTTGCCAGTCTTCCTGAAGGCTGTTTCAAGGACTTCAAGAACGAGAGAGCACTATGGTCTGTCTCTATCAGAAACGGGGCGTTTTCTATGTAAGGCCGAAATTTCCTGACGGCATATATCACCGCACCCATTTCTTGCTCAGACACGCAATTTTTTTTTCGCAATCTGTCAGTTTCCTGCCAGCGAATGCTATTGGTACGAGCCCACGTCCTTCGACGTGCTGCGAAATGACCGCTCCAAAACCCGTTCCGGACGAGTCTGTGGAAATTTCAAAACGTTTGTCCAGGTCTGGTAGTGCTAAAACACAATTTGTTAAACTGTCTTTTAATTGTTGCACTGCGTCTGAGTGTGTTTGTTTCCACTCCCAGACGGCGTCTTTCCTTAACAACTGATAAAGACTTTGTGCTTTGACGTGAAAGTCTCTGATGTAAGCCTTATAGAAGCCCATCATTCCTAAATAACGTCTAAGCGACTTTAAGTTGCAAGGCTCTGGAAAATCCTTTATCACCTGTACCTTCTCTGGCAAGGGTGACATTTCTTGAGGACGAATTAAGTGCCCAAGATAGGAAATTTCCTTTGCACAAAAGTGTGCCTTTTTTAGATTTACTGTCATGCCAGCTTTTCCTAGCCTCTCCAGTACATCTGCGATGTGTAACAGATGAGATTCGTAATCCATTGAGTATATTATCAAATCGTCAACGTAGCACATCGTGTGGGAGTACATAGCATCCCCCAGAGCCAGATCCATGACCCTTGAGAATGATGCAGGCCCATTACAGAGCCCATATGGCATTTTTTTAAACTGCCACGCCCCCATATGGCACCGAAAACAGGTGTACTTCTTGCTATCAGCTTCCATTCCGATTTGCAAGAACCCTGATTTCATGTCCAGAACTGTGAACCACTTAGCCTTACCAAGCATTGCAAAAACCTGGCTAGCATTCGAGGTTGGCTGCGAGTCTTTTACAGTTTTGGCGTTTGCCAATCTGTAATCTATGCAGAAACGTTTAGCCCCCTCCTCACCCTTTTTCGAGGCAAGACAAGGTACAGCTCCCCAAGGTGACACTGAGCGCTCAATGACGTCATCACGAATCCACTCCAGCATTTGTGATTCAATGATTGCTCTAGTCTCCTTGTTTACTGGTCGAAGTGGTAACCGAATTGGTCGTGTTCCCGGTTCCATTTCAATCTTGTGTTCGTAGAGATGTGTGCTGCCTCGTTTAGATGTTAAAACATGTTTATATTTGTTTAAACACCTTCTAAGCTGCTTGCGTTGTGCATTAGAACAGTGAGCTTCCTGGATTTTTTTCTCCAAGATTTCATCATCCTTTACACGTTGCTCTCTCTCCAAACTTACATCAAGTTGCTTTAGTTGTTCGGTTTTCGTCTGCCCAACTTTAGCAAAAGGGATTGTTTCCTGCTCTTCAGAACCAATGCGCCAGCCACCTTGTTTAATGTCTGGTACAAGTCCTGTTTTAGCCATGAAGTCCCTTCCTAGAATTACAGAATCAGCTGCATTTTCCAAGACTAAAAAAGTTTGCTGAGTACTGTAACCACCAGGCCACCTGATCGTCGATCTCATATATCCATCACCTTGGGTTTTTCCGGCCGCCAAGATAAATTGGATACAACAATCCCTGCGCCACTTTACGCCCTTTGCCTGCAAAGTACGTGCTGTAGCGCCGGAAATAATCGTCGAACTGGCACCAGTGTCGATCAAAGCTAAGAATGGTGTGCCTGCCACTTTAACATTAATTAAAGGTGCATTTCCACCCTTAGTTTCCTCGTCTAGACCTTTGAAAAGCTGAACATTTGGTGCAAAAACACGTTTTAGCGTGCCTCTCCAAAGTCCTGCTTTTGCTCGCCAATCTACGTTCTTTCCGGTCGTAATCTTGTTTAACCAGGTTAACGACCGTTTTCCCCGTTTTTTGGCTTTTTCGGACACCTATTTGACCTGTGTCCGGTTTCCTGACAAGTCCAACAAACACCCTCAAAAGGTTTCTGTTCCTTTTGTTGTTGCTTTCCCGTCTCTTTTGCAGCACTAGCCTTGCTGCGTTTGGGGCTGCATTTGAACTGCTAGTACCACTGGTACTCTGTACCGTGCCGTACCGACCTGATCTGTACCCTCTCGGGTCTAAAGCGGCCATTGATACGGGTTCTTCGCCATGAAACCCGGTTGACGGTTGTGCGTGCGTTTGGTTCACGCGAAACACCGCCTGACGGATGTCGGGTTGGCTTTCCTGCGCTACTTGTGCGTAGCTCCGCCAAGCCAACCTTGGCTCTACCGACAGGGATGAGTCGGGCGGTGGCCGGTACGATCTCTGGGCAACCAGTAACCTAATAACCTTCGCTCCTTCTCTCACCAATCCTCGGAGGGTGTCGAACCGTCGACCCTCAAGGTGCTGTCGATAATCAGGGTGCATATTTTTCATTATGTGCCTAATTTTATCTGAATCAGATGATTTAGGCCACAACCTGTCAAAATACCCACTGATTGCATGGGCATAACTGGAAAAAGGTTCGTCAGGTGCCTGAGTCCTTAATTCCAATTCTCGTTTTAGGTCGTCTTCAAAATTTGGACCTTCAAATTCCAAATTAAAGTCTTCCACAAACGCTTCCCAAGTCCTAAAAGGTCCGAAAACCCTGAACCATCGTTCGGCCTCACCTTGGATGGCGAGGGGAATAATAGTTCGTAACACATACGAATCTGCAAGGCCTAATGCACAAACGTACATGTCTAACCGTTGCAAAAATTCACTAGGCGATTTTTCATCGGCATGCCCCGTGTAAACTGGCATGTCGACCTTTGGAGCTTTCACCTGGAATCCTTGAAAAGGGTTCCGTGCAGAGGTGTGCTCTGAAAAATCGTCGTGACGACCATAGGTTTCACCCCTATTGTCACCTTTGCGGCCAGTCCGACTGTGGTTTACTCTACCCCCAGTGTTCCTTTGCCTTTCTGGCGACTCATTGTATTCATGTTGCAGCTCGCGTCTCCTCCACATGTCTACTTCCGGTTCCTGGTGTACCGGTTGTCGCCAGTTTACACGGTTACCGCACGTAGTCTGATCCACTCTGTCGGGGTTTGCTCCCTGTGGTTCACGGCTACGAGGATTCCGTGCTATTCTGCCTCTCTCAACAGTGCGATTTTCTCGTCTGTTGAGGACAGAATTGTTGGGGTGACATGCCCTCCTCACGTTCTCGTTCTGGTGAGAGCCAGTTCGAGGTTGTGAGGTGACATTCACACCATCTCGGCTTGCAATAAAACAGTTTTCCAGCTGTCTCATCACATTTTCCCGAAAGTCTTCAGGTGCTTGGCAGTGTTCAGCCCAATTACGAAATTTTGAGTGAAACGTGTCATTTCCACGCGTATTTTCTGCATCTGAACGTTCTAGGATGGGAGGTGACAAGCTTCTTTCTGAGCCCGAAAATTCAGGCGCAAAAAGGTCATCATCATTCCCCCAAGAATCATCCAAATCCTCTCCTAAGTTTTCGACGAAGGGTGCATTTCTGCTTTCCCCAGTTCTCGCCCGTTTTCGTGAATTTTCCATGGCCGGAGTTTTCACTAATTTAGGCGTGACAAAGAAGGTATTGTTCGCTCAATTACAAGCCACATAACCCGTAATTTTCACTGGTTGGAAAAAATTTTTTAGCGTTCACGCTTTTTTTTTTCTCTTCAGTCTGGACCCCTTCCAAGGTTTATATCCACACTTACTGCACTGCAATTTAAGTCTGTTTTGAATCACAAACTTAAACTCTTAAGCAATAGCCAAAATGCTTTCAAAATGATGAGGACTCCGTTAGCTCACCACTGATCAATTTGACTTTCGCTCGTAGTTTAAAAAGTGTGCTCCTTCACTTTTTCAACTCCTACAAATATCTGTGTAGCGATTTTGTTTCACTACTCAGTGTTTTGTGAACCTCTTTATTTTCTTATCAGAAAATTGGTGACTTTATTCTAGCCGTCCTTTACCATCAGGAAAGAATAAAGCGTGGTTCTCTGTAAAACTCGAAGAGTCTACAAATTACCTCCCAGTTTAACGTTTATTACTTGCGTAAAAACGGGGTTACCATTTTGCCATAAACCGGAAGATTTCAAAGACAAAAAGAATGACCCAAAGTTGGTTTGTCGTATTTCGTAGCTTTCAACTCTCGAAATATAACATCCCCAACAATTTTCGCTTGTTATTTTTTCTCCCGCTCTGGTAAGAAAAAATTTGCAAAAATCATCTGCTCACGATTTTTTTATTCATGCTTATTCCATCCCGAAGGTTTAGAAGCATGACTTGCCTATCCCGAAGGTTTAGGTTCAAATCACGGCAGGCCCCCAAAATATGTGACGTACTCAGGGAGTAGACGATTGAAATCAAGAATAATCTTAAAGCCAATTTACTCCTTACTGCATAGCTAGGGGTCTATGCACTGAGAAGACATATTAGGCATAAAACACAAGTTTAGGAGCTTGGTCTTATCCTTAGTTGAGTCCAGGGATACAACCTTTCGAGTCGTCTGCCCCACACCAAGTGGTCTCCCATGGTCCAGTCCCTCGTATTTATGCGTGGGCCAGAACAATAGAAGTCGCCTGAGGCATTACGTTGCGTAACCGCTAACAGGTTGGAGCCGGCTCTAACTGGTTTTGAACAATAGAGTAGCCTCGTTCCCGGCTGTTGGCGTTCGGCCAAGTTCCGGTGTAGACGGAAGTTGATAGGATGCCAAGCAGCTCATGTAACTGCAAGGTGCACCGTGTGCTTTCACACAAGGTGCGCCCTGCCATTCATAAATAGCGTGTTACAACATGAACTAGCAAAAAACTTACATGAACTCAAGACTAAGATATAATTGGAAACTAAGAAGGAAGGATTAGGATACGCACACTGAAAGGTTATTTTCTCCCATTCTTAAACAGTCTAGCCTTGAAAAGGACCAACAATTTTCCGACAGATAAACTAGCAAGAAACTAGCACGAAACTATAGCAAGAAACTGACACGAAACTAGCAAGAATATAACACGAAGTTAGGAAGAAACTAATAAGAAGCAAATAGGAAACTAACAAGAAACCAACACGAAACTAGCCAATAACAGTCAAGAAGGAAACTAGCAAGAAGGAAAGAAAAACGATGTGGGTTGTGACCAAAAAGCTTAATTAAACCCATTTCTAAACAAAGTGTGACTTCACAAATGGTTCAAAGGGTTTAACGAGCGTTAACCACTCCTGGTCATCTGCCCGAAGCCCTAAGGCCCTATGTCTGAACAGCCAGATTCCCAGGCGGTCACCCAACCAAGTATCAAAGTAGTGTGACTTTGATAAAGGCCAACAGTTTGAAGACTA
Source organism: Lithobius niger (assembly GCA_023313725.1). NCBI lineage: Eukaryota > Metazoa > Arthropoda > Chilopoda > Lithobiomorpha > Lithobiidae > Lithobius > Lithobius niger. The sequence continues at coordinate 63,891 of JAHWFP010067655.1, read as the reverse complement.
TTTTATGCTGGAGAAAAATTCACAGAGCAGGAACGTCGAGAAAGTCAAAGATGGATAACCATACTAGAGCTTACCTTCGGTGTGAGTTTTTAGTTACAAGTGTGTGACAAATAATGACTGCATTGCGCGGTATACATTCTTGTGTTACCTGGTTAAGTTTCACACATCTTGCCATCAGTAAGTAACAGTAAGGAAGTTACAATGCAGTGTCTTCATTCCTTACGTAGGTAACAATTAGGGCATCAAATCCCGGGATCTCGAATCCCGGGGTCCCGGTCATATTTTAGTCCTAAAAAACCCGGGATTTTGGCTACGTAAATCCCGGGACTTACGGGATTCAAAATAGGATAAACTCGCATAACAAAGACGGGAAAGCCAAAGGCTCACAAGAAATAACTAAATACAGATGCAAACCTATTTACGTTGCCTTTTGGACTTATATGTCAGACTGCCTGAGCGGGGAATCGACCCCAGGACCTTTGAAATCAAAGGCCAAGGTTCTACCGCTGAGCCAGATTGACACGGCCTTTTAAATTTAAAAAGGAAACGTCCATAGGCAGCATTTAACACGTGCATGTATACATATAAACAAACAGGGGGCCGTGTCAGTCTGGCTCAGCGGTAGAACCTTGGCCTTTGATTTCAAAAGTCCTGGGTTCGATGCCCCGCTCAGTCAGTCTGACATATAAGTCCAAAAGGCAACGTAAATAGGTTTGCATCTGTATTTAGTTAGTTCGTATAACAAAGCTATAAATTATTATTTTTTTTCGTAAATTTAACGTTACCTTTCTCTCGTTTATAGACTCGAGTCTAACTACTAGTAACAACATCTAAATTCTAGACCAAGGTTGGAATTGAAAAATTCTTCAGTGTTCTTGCAATGCCATCAAATGAAATGGATAAAAATTCGTCTTTTGCTTACTCTGGTGTGAAAAGCGAAATAAAAGTTAACACGCAATTTCAATTGCACACGCAAAAAATACTAAAACTGTATTTTGTTTATTTGTCTCGTTACTGCAGCGTCATTGGTCAAAAGGACCGCAACATCGGTACTTATGTAAGACTCAGTATGAACTTCCATGATAAACGTCAAACTTTGAAACCCTATAGCTGCCTCCTGAATTGACATACACCAACGAAATTCGGTAGTTGGAGTGGCGTTATAACTTTTTCACGATATTAAAAATTGTAATGACAACAATAGAATCATTTAGCCTCACAGCATGGCCATTTCTTATTGTTGTTTTTCTTGTTATTCCTGTGATAGGGACTCTTTGCCCTTACCTGGGATCGAATCTATGGATCGATTTTCAAGATTTGGAGCTTAAACAATGAACAAGTCCTAAAGCCTTTTAAAGACTATTTTGATGTGACAATATTGGTATCCGGAAAAAACGCCCCCGACAAAACGCCCCCGAAAAAAAAAAGCCCCTACCCCCTAACAAAACGCTCCCTGGAAGAAACGCCGCCAGAAAAAACGCCTCCAGAAAAAACGCCCCTAGGAAAAAAAAGGCCCTAGGAAAAAACGCCCCCAAGCAGTGGAAGTGCCACAGTGTGGTCATCGTAGCTGAGCCGCAGATTTAAGACTGCTCATCTATTCGAGCATTAGTTTGCTTCAGATAACTTAATGCTCCAAGAAATTTATTTAAAAAAAAGTATCTCTGCGTATTTAACCTCCGTTTACAATTCATTTTTAGCTACTTTTTTCCTTAAACAAAATTTCTTTTGCCGTCAAAAATGTGCAGTGAAATTCAAAATTGTGCTGATTCATCTGTACTTCGCAACTCCTGTTTCCATACGATCGTTATATTGCTCTCGAAATTTCGGCTGCTTTCGTTTTGCCATTTTGTATCATGGGAAAAAATCGTAATCCATTGTTTATGTAACAGCCAATGAAAATTAAAACTATTACGAACGCTGTAATGCATCCAATATTAGGATGCCGTGGAATTTCCTAATTTCTCATTTCTCAATGAATTTAATTCTTTTTCGGTGGTGTGTATTTGGCTCTTTAGGTATCGCAATATTTTTCCATAATTCAGCAAATTTAGCAATCGACCTGATGGTTTTTCTGAAAGATCAGAATTATTCCAAAGTTCCGGTAAGTTCTGGGAGAGAAAATCGTCACTCGTATAATTAATATTTTATAAAATGGGGAATGCAATATGATTTTTTCACTGCATATTTCATGGCGAGCTCCCATGAAAATATGGCATCAAATTAAGTCCCAACACTTCTGAAACACAATTTGTATCCAAAATAACTTGTCATACTGCCTTCTTTAATTAAGATTGCTCTTTTAACATTTGTACTTCCTTTTCGTTCGTCTTTACAGGTTAGTTAGTTGTGCTTGTAAATTATAGCTAATGCTATAAACCCACAACTCATTATTTAGTCTGTCAAATGTTGGTTGGGGGGTCTTTAATTACTTTTGTTTCACAATGTTTTCGGGCTTGTGATGTGTCACCAACGCATATGAGCCTTCTCACTCGTAATTAAGGACGAATTTTTAATTACGTCTCGCACATTACACGCGTGTGTCTCTGTTCCCAGTCAATCTAACGTATTTTAAATTGTTAACAATATGTGTTATTGTGGATTCCGCTTACACGGTTGCATATGGACATCGTACTAAATTATTGCTATACTTGTCTTTGGTTAAATGAAGTGTCAGAAGCACACACACGAGACTGAAGCCTTCTCCAGACAGAAGACAATTTCGTGCGAAGCGATGCGTAACTACGTGCCTACTAGGTCAAAATGGCTGCAATCGTATGGTTGGTGTTGCGTTTAAGGACCAATATTGAAGTCTATTTTACACCATACTGCGTTGCGGTGCAGCCGCGAGTAGCCAGTGTGGTTAGGGCTTAAGGGCGCGTTTGCGCTGCGACTCGCCTTTACATTCTCGCAGCTAGAACTCAATCGCGATGGCAAAGGTGATATTGCCATGGTAACAACGCTAAATGGATTAGCTAAATCCGACATCGTTTGAATAAATACTTGCAGTCTTATAATCCGTGCCAATAATATAAAGAATTCCTCATGACGAAACAATTTTCCCAAAGGCTTCTGAACTCACGTTATTAGCTGTTTTCGTTGCAAGGCGGCAGACATAAAACCGCCGACATGTTGGAATTTGAGGTGATTTCTAGCTTCTAGCTGCGAGAATGCAAAAGCGAGTGGTTGCATCATCGTGCCCTAAAGGCGACTAGTAAACAATCCGTAAATCTTCTGATCGTAACCACGTACTAACTTCTATTATCGCAAAGTACTTGCGTACATCACTGGCTAGTTCAATGCACTAGACTTAAGTCATTTGGTAGAACATTAGCTATTTCTACTAATTTTCATTGAAAAGTGATTGGGAATTGAGGCTTAATGGCGCGTCGACAGCTAGGTCATTAGTGCCAACCTCAGTCACAGTGCAATGGTCCGGGTTACCACTGCACCACACATTACAGAGATGTTAAACAAACCCCAAATCTAAATCTTATCGTAGATCTGTACCTCCTGCAAAAATGTCACTAATTTTCATTGAAAGGTGATTGGGGATTGAGGCTTATTGGCGCGTCGACAGCTAGGTCATTAGCGCCAACCTCAGTCACAGTGCAATGGTCCGGGTTGCCACTGCACCACACATTACAGAGATGTTAAGCAAACCCCAAATATAAATCTTATCATATAGATATCTACCTCCTGCAAAAATTTCAAAATCCCGGACAGGAAGACAGACTTATCGCCCAATTGATCTCGCGGAAGATGGAAACGGGGATGAACGTCATCAAGATGGTGACAGTGAACTAGCAAGTGGTAGACCGTAATGATTACGCTGACAAAATAAGTAAAAAATTGTTGCAGCGTTAGGAGAGCCACGGCATTTTCCAACAATTCAATCTCATCATGCAGATGCAGTAAGGTAGACTCCAAAAGGCAGACAGCCACATTTAGCCATAGAATTGTCTCGTAGAATTATGTCCAAAGGCACGAATCGAACCCATTGAAAGCTTTTAACCACTCCAATAAAGAACCAGTATTCTCAATCATTTGCTGTCTAGCATGGTTTAAAACCGTTAATAAGCCTGTTGTTACAGACTGATAGGACTCCATTGTTCTCTTCATTATTTCTACTTGTTCATTTACTATTAAATTTGATCTCCTGCCGCTACTTCAAAAAGAAAATGCAAAAGTTTCCCACCTACGTCTAACCGGCCCCTCCGTTGCGTAAAAAAGGCTTGGATAGTTTATTAAGTAAAGTATACGCTTAAACTATCGACAAAAGGCTTGGATAATGTAAGTAACGTACACGCTTAAAAAAACGAAAAAAGGTTTGGATAGAATAGTAAGGTACACGCTTAAAAATAACGACAAAAATCTTGGATTGTTTAAGTAAGGTACACGTTTAAATAACGTCAAAAGGTTTGAATAGATTAAGTAAGGTACACGCTTAAAATAACGACAAAAGGTTTGGATAGAATAGCTCAACACGCTTAAAAATAACGACAAAAGGCTTGGATAGTTTAAGTAAGATACACGCTTAAAATAATGACAATAGGTTTGGATAGATTAATTAAGGGACACTCTTAAACATAACGACAAAGTAACAGCAGACTGCATACGACAAGATTACCTTAAAATTATAGTAAAATATAATCCAATTGCAGCAAATTTTGTAAGTTTCCTTTCTTTATTTAGGGTACTTTTATTTGCTGATTCATTGTTCAACTGCTAAGTTAGCGCCGCTCCTACCTTCCGTAATGGGTTTAGATTCGTTATGTTAATATTTACTGGAGTTGGGGTAAGTCAGGATTGGGTTGCCAGTTCGAATCCGGGTCATGCCACTCCGACGAAACATAAGTGCATTAAGGTGGCACTATACGGCGAGCACTGGGGCGTCAGATTCGATAGGCGTCTTGGTCCCAGCTGTACTTCTCTGGCTTCTTCGAGACCTGGGTTCGATCCTGGTGAAGGGAAGTGTATATGTACGGGTTTTTCTTCAGTTGTTTCCCGTCCGTTGCACGCTCCGGGTTGTCCGGTTTCCTCCCTCATGTGGCAAAAAACAACTGTCCTGATTGTGGTACCTTCCACTTAACATCTACCACTTGGACCTCCAAAAAGCTCTAAGCTTATTGGCTGACACCTTCAGTACCTTCCTAAAGCACCGAACAAAGCGAACAGAACGCACCACTGTTAGAGACAGTTTGGCTCCAAACTCAGGGCCCAACTCCCTTCTCTATCCTTTTAAAACTTTCCTTCAGCCTGTTCTTGAGTATTGCACCACATCGACAGCTCCCAATAGTCCTAGGTGTAAGCAAAAAAAAAACTGCACTTTGTGAGGATAACACCATCTTTGGTGTACTTCATGTCCACACCCATGATAAACTTTTAAGAAGGGGTGCCCCCTGAAATCTGTCCAAAAACCAACATGGCGGCCATTTTATTTTTAAAATGGCCGCTGTACAATACAAAAATTCGAAAATCTTACTGATGTTTGTAAGTTAAGTGCCAACTTGTAGGTTTTAAGGTGTACCGAATTAAAAAAAAATGTTCTAAATAATTGCCAGGACTTTACACAATGAGATATCCAAAATGGCGGTCAAAATGGGACAAAATTCAAGTGTTTTTCATAATTGTAAATTATACTGATAGAGTAGAGGCAGATTTGAATTCTTCCTCCAAAAGGTGAGTTGATTTGCAATGACTAGTAACTAGCAAACACCAGGTAAAATCGTACTATAGTGTGTTCGTAATTAGGAACTAAGTTGTGGCTGTTTCTATGCTGTAGCACTGCATTTTTCTTCCAATTCACCGTAAGTTACTATTTTAAACTGCTGCCATAGCCGTTGTAATTAAGATAAATAGCTGTACGTAAGCTTAGATGAAAGATGGAGAAGTTTATTTTGGAACAAGGGTAATTAAAACGTGTTATTGTAATTAGGAGCTAAGCTATGGCATTTTATCTCCACTGTAGTGGTGTGCTTTTTGCGTCTATTTACCACAAGTTACATCTTTAAATTGCTGCAGTAGCCGTTCTAATTAAGACAAATGGATGTAATCAAGCTTATATGACAGATGGAAATGTATATTTTCGAATGAGGGCAATTAGGACGAATTAACTTAATTAGGGGATAAGCTAAAAATGTTTATCTACGATGTAGCCCCATGATTTCTTCTTCAATTCACCGCATATCACATCTTTAAAGTGACGCGGTGGCAGTTCTAATTATGATAAACGGATGTAATCCGGATTATATAAAAGGTGGCAAAATGTATATTCCAACATAGGTAATAAAAACTGTTTTCGTGATTAGGAGATAAGCTATAAGCGTTTATCTGCGCTGTAGTTCCATGCTTTCGTCAATCCTCTCTAAGTTACATCTTTAACATGATGTGGTGGCAGTTTTAATTATGATTAATGGATGTATTTTAATTACTCTTGTTGGAAAAGATACATCTCCATCTTTCATATAAGACTAATTATATCCATTTATTTTAATTAGAACGGCCAATGCAGCAGTTTAAAGATGTAACTTGTGATAAATAAACGCGAAAAGCACATGACTACACCGTAGATAAACTACCGTAGCTTAGCCCCTAATTACAATAAATCGTTTTAATTATCTTTGTTAGAAAACATACATCTCCTCCTTTCATTTAAGCCTAATTATATCCATTTATCTTAATTAGAACGGCTACTGCACCACTTTAAAGACGTAACTTGTGGTAAATAAACTCAAAATGCACATCACACAACGTAAACTGCAGTAGCGTAGCTTCTAATTACAATAAACCGTTTCAATTATCATGTTGAAAAATATACACCTCCACCTGATATCTAAGGATAAATACATCCATTTATTTTAATTAGAACTGCTAACGCATCACTTTAAAGATGTAACTTATGGTGAATTAATGAAAAAGTTCAATGCTACAGCATAGAGAATCAGGCACAGCTTAACCCTTACTTACAAACACACTACATTGCGGATTTGAGCTGGTTATTTTTCTAGTACTCATTGCGAACGAACTCACTTTTTTGATCACTAATTCAAATCTTCAGTTACTCTATAAGTATATTTTAAAACTATGAAAAACCTTTGAATTTTGCCACCATTTTGGCCGCCATCTTGGATAGCTTGTTGTGTGGAGTCCTGGCACCTATTCAGAGCATTTTTTTTTTAATTCGGCAGACCTTAAAACTTAACAACTGACACCAAACTTACATACGTTAGCACGATTTTGAATTTTTGTATTGTATAGCGACCATTTTAAAAACAAAAATGGCCGCCACGTTGTTTTTTGGACAGATTTCAGGGAGCACCCCTTCCTAAAAGTTTCTCATGGGTGTGGACATGAAGTACACGGGTGGTTGTGTTATCCTCACTAAGGGCAGTTTTCTTGAAAAATTTGCTGCTTACAGGTACGATTACAAACCAGGATTGCCTTTCTCAACTAAAAAAAAAAATCATCCCATTGCTGCAACAAGAGTGAACTACAGAGATCTCATTCTACCATGCCAACTCTTACACGGTTTTATCAATCCTACAGACCATTTCTGCTTTGCTGCAACTCACGAAAATTTTGAAAGTAACCTTTGGAAGTAATCCACCGTTATTTTTATCACCGTTATGAAATTATAAAATCCATTTTATCAGTAGTAATATCACGAGAGCGTAGTTTTTTATCGATAATTTTTTTCAATCACGAGTTGCATTCCGAAGCTGAAAAAATACCGAGCGCTTGCACGAGGTGTTTTTATCAGCTTGGGAATGTAACGAGTGGTTGAGGAAATTTATCGATACTTAAAACTACGCTCGAGTTGTATTTGAAACGAGAATATACCGTCTTCTTTAAACATCACTTCAACTTGCATAATATGGCAGTGGCTTGTCGCTTGAATTCACAATGCCTGTGTGCACGAAATAAAGAACTTAAAGTGTACAAATTGTTGCCAGATTCACTTACTGGTGCGTTTAGTGTTTAAAGGTTTGGTATTTTCTACCGTCGCCTTCATAAATACAGCAGTTTTGTTTCCCGAACCCGAACCTTTACGAGCCGTCACAAACTTACCGAAATCGAAAGTAACTTACGTGATAGGACGAAGTAGCTTGTCAGAGCGTTTCAACCAAAGTAAATACGTGTTTTATTTTTAATAAAATGTTGTTTCTTGGATTTAAAATATAATACGCTCCGTAACAATACTAAGTTTTACGACAATTATTATTTATTTATTTTGTACTATTTCCGGTTAATTCAAGTACCGCGTAATATTTACGTACTGGGGTTTGCCTTTACCGCTACGCTTAGCGTAGTAGCGGCGATAGGCCTAACCTAATAAGAGCTGCCAGAGAGCAGCCTCACGCACTTGGACTACCCATCTTCTGTCACCATGGTAACCAGAGATCAAGCGCACATCTCCGGGTACTCAAAATAACGTGCATTTGACTATCAGGTACGTCGTATACGTTTAGAAATTGGTTTTGGCCTTTCAAATGCAGTTCTTTCAAACGTTCGTTATACTGCGGAAAACGGGATTCAGGCAAGTCGATCGTAAAAACCAAGATGGAGGGGTGACGCTGTCAGTTTAATCTGATAAAATACCGTGTGGTCGTTTAATCAGTGTTAAGTCAGCTTGATTGGCTGGTGGCTGCCGTTTATTGGCTTCCCATTGGTGAATTGTTGTTATAAAATTATGAAGGTATATTCTCTAAGTAATCTTCACCTCTCTCTATGAAAATATGGAGTTTATGTGTCCTTAAATGGCATTTGGTAGTACCCAAACTTCCATATCGTGGTTTGCTTGCTGTCTGCTGCCGTGTCTCTTGAACATTTGGCTGTTTGTTGTCTGTTTGCACAGTAACTTCGGGTCTATCTCTTGTTGCTCATTTTCAGCCAATGACATTCCTGTTGGTGCAACATTCTGCATAATTTTTGATAAAAATTCGTCATTAGCTGGCATTTGAAGCTGATTTGTGGCAACCATGAACAACATAATTCTTCCATGTTCATGTTTTCTGAGTTGTTTGGTAGCAACTCTGGACTAGTCTCCTCGGTCGTCTATGGTTTCTTCTTGCTTTCAGATTTTTGTCTGCTGTGTTGTTCCTGGTTTCCCATTTCATTTGCAGTTATGGGTTCATTATTTTGTCCTTTAGTCTTTACTGCTTTCAGTGTCAGATTCATCACTAGCCGCAGGACTGTTTGTCCCAAATGGATCATCATAGGCCATCTTCGGTGTGTTTATGAATACTGTTTGTATATTTTGTTTTTCAAGTGCACTATGGTGACTGCCACAGGTAAGACAAATGCTTTAATTTCCATGGAATACTGTTTCCTAAATTGCTTTCTGCAGTTTTCTTGTCGTAATTTTCCTTGTATTTCCTCTATGCTTCTCTTGGTTTTTCCTTTACCAATATCCGACATCATTCACTCCTCTGTTTAATGTGTTTGTCGATTGTTGAAGATTGGTTTAATCTGTTCTTGTTGGCAGTACAACTGTGGGGAACGATTCTTCACGACGTCTTCCATACATTAATTCGTACGTAGTGAAGGAGGTCGATGAATTATATGCAGCCAAAACATAAAGGTAAGAAAAGTAAAAATTTTCTCATCACTGAAAGTGATAGCATCTTTATTAGTACTATAGGGTAACCCCCCCCCCCTTCCCCATTTATAGCCGGTTGCATAATTTTTTTTCGTAAATAGTTCAGCATAGGCAGCCAAATCGCGCCCTCTGATTGGCCGTTCTGTCGCTTGGCAAGATGGCGACGTCGGACGCATCCTACGAAGCGGTGTTTTCGTGCTCCAACAGACTATCTCCTCCAGTTGCTTTTTCTTGCCTACTGCATACATACTTGTCCGTTTAAAATACTGTGAAATGCAGCAACTTTCGAATCATGCGTGTAATAACCGAAGATGGAGCCTAGAAGGTATAATAACACCCACCACTCCACTCGTCCTTCAACGGACGCGATTGTGAGCGCCGAATGAATGATGCAGTATTGAGGTGAAGCATCTCACGGGTGGCTAATTTTAGTCTTCTGTACAGCCGTACCGGCTGAGAAGACTATTGCAACGACTTTGTCCGTCCGTCCGTCCGTCCGTCCGTCGCTTTTTTGAACTTCGCAAAGGTACCAGAAATTGACGACCACTGTTTACAACGTTCGATTCAGTGTCAAAAGTTAGTAAATAACATGGCAAATTAAACCATCGTTACCTCCTTATAGCTAATAGACTTCTTCGACTTAACTAAATTAAATAATAACATTTCATCGTCGAATTGAAATCCTAAGGATTTGTGTTAACGCAGCCCTAAAAGCAAAAACATCTTAGCTTCGTTTAAAAGAGTCTTGTCGCATTGTTGCATGAATGAATAGGCTTACGATCGAACCAAATTCTCCATTAGGCCTATCTGCTACGTACGAAAACCAAAACTGCCGTTAAAAAAATTAGGCCTAAAAAATAAAAATTAGATCTAAAATCACGTTACCATGGTAACGTCAATAGTTGTAACGAGTCGCTGCTGCAGCGTTTCTCCTGTCCCGTCCCTACTACCACTGATCTATATTAGGCTACGTTGCGCATTACGTTGCATTCTGTAACTGTGTGCGTGGAGGCATACCGCGATGCAAAAATGAATAGGCTTACTGTATACAATCCAAATATATCCGTTAGTTGCTACTTATGAAATTAAAGTTGTAAATTAGGCCTAAACGCTGACAATTATGCCTAAATCGTAAAATAAGCTTAAAAGCTAACACATTTGTAACGGGCAATTCTGATGGTTACTGTTTTTAGATTATATAATAGAGATAGCTGTTGTAGTGCATGATAGAGGTGTGCGCCTCAACATTGGAAGTGGACGAACTGTACAGAAGACCAATGCGACTAGATATAGTCGATGTAGCCCCTTGTTTTTTTGCCTTACGACTGTCGCCCTTTGGGTCACTGCTGTTAATACCGTAGTTGCAACCAATTTCTAAGTATTGAAAATAAACAAGTCGCATAAAACGATATCCTACATCACCACTCAAAATATGTGACAAATAATATTACTAACCCAGAGATTTTTTTTTAGATTTTAGCTATATAAACAAATGAGTGAACAGTTAGTGGGCAAATAAATTTAGTAATACGGAAAGCAACACTGCTGAAATCATGTTGTTATAAAACGGTATAAGGAAAAAATTTTAAAATTATGCAAAACAATATAATTTTTTATTTTTATTTTTAAGCCACTTTATAACAGGATATGGATTAAATATTATCCTGTGAAACATAAACACTGCCAGCAATGAACGAAACTGCGAAAATGGAATGCGATCATGAGTTGTTGCAGTGTGACGTTTACATAATATTGTAAAAACCACATAGCAAAATTATCCCTCTGCGTCAAAAATTACCATGTAACAGTTGACAGGGAGCTCTAATCCGACAGAGTGTGATATAACACTAATTCGGCTGATTTTTATTGTGTTTCGAGTAGGTTTTATAGAAACTAAAGTATGTATACTGTAAAAAAAAAACCTATTTCGCTAATAAATGACGAAAATAAAGGAAGACGTTACAAATGTACACATTACGTTACGAAGGTGTAGTGGTCGAACACCTGGGGAGCTAACGAAAGGAATAAAATGTTGATACTCAGGTTGGGCTTCGGTTTGTGTGTTTGTCGTTAGTATGGGTTCAAACAGTTGACTTAGCAATGAATTTTAATGAAACTACTTACACAAGAATAAAATCAGGTCAGTTCACATAACCTCCACGGAAATACTTTTTGAAATCATTGGGGGGGGGGGGGCGTAAGAATATTTAAAAACATATTTAGAAACCTTCAAGTGTTCTCTCCTAATTTCAGATTGATAGTACTAATTCTTCCCTGCTCAATCTTTGTTTGATTTTCTTTTCTTTTTCTTTTCAAAAAAATGTAAAACACTTAACGAGCGGAGTTTTACTGAAATACGTTTTGGCTGTGAAAAGCACTTGTAAAACACGGAATAAACAACTGGTTAAAACTATGTATGTCTACTTTTGCGCGAAAGCAACTGATAGAGGGAAGAGTTGATCAAATTGTAAAAATATTGGCTTGTATAACATTTTGCAGTTTACTGAAATTACCAGATAATTTTGGAGGATGAACACCGACCACCTTATTCTTCTACTTAATATATCTACGATCTTCGGAACCTCCTAATGGTAAATAATCAGGCCAAAAAAATAAAAAATAAATCGGCGTCTTTCTCAATGCGTACATGTCTACCATGTTTTGGGAGAAATTTAAAAGGTGGAAAAAATAAAAAAAAACTATATTATTAATGTTATTTCATCGACTTCGGTTTTTTTTTTCGAAACATGCTGTAATCAGTAGAAATGAAATGCATGAAATTATAAAGAAATTTTGTCAGCAGACTCAGTTAAAAATTAAAACTGAAGCAATGGCAGCAAAATCCTTCCAATTAAGAATTCATCTTTAACTTCTCCAACGTCAAGTTAAAAAAAAATTTGATTCGGCAAACCAAGCAAACACTCTTTACAACATGAATAAAACTAATAGTGAAATTTACACACACAAAAAAAAAACAAGTAGGCGGCTTTTGTAAACCACGTTTTATGCTTTTATAGGTGTCTAACCATTTCGTCGAGTTTTAATCAGTATCTCAATTTTCCAAACGGGAAATCCTTTTTCGCCGAATTATTTTTTTCCAACTTAAGCGCCTTGCTCGCGTTGCTGCGCTAATTGCGGCTAATTGTCCCTGGCGCCCCCCCCTCCACCCATCAGATCAAAATCAAGCGTATAAACGAAGAAAATTCTGGTTACTTATTAAGAAAACTACGACAGCGACAGGAAGTGCTTCAGGTCATATCAACAAGGCCTAGTTTTTACTGTGAGAGTTGAAATCAGAACTGGATATACAAATATTCCCCCCAAAATGGGGTAGGATACAGTTAAGAACGTTGGGTGTGAGAAAGAGAATGCAAAAGTAGTATTTTTAATTTTTTTGGGTGGGGGGGGGGAAGGGAAGAACCGCAAAAAAAGAATTTTTCGGTTTGCCCCTCTGGCTAAATATTGCTTCCCCACACTGCCACCTCCCCAGTAAAGTGATTCTAGCGTCGTCCCTGCAGGATGTGCGCATTGAGAAAAACGCCGATTTGTTTGGCCTAATTATTTACCATTAGGAGGCTCCGAAGATCGTAGATATATTAAGTAGAAGAATAAGGTGGTCGGTGTTCATCCTCCAAAATTATCTGGTAATTTCAGTAAACTGCAAAATGTTATACAAGCCAATATTTTTACAATTTGATCAACTCTTCCCTCTATCAGTTGCTTTCGCGCAAAAGTAGACATACATAGTTTTAACCAGTTGTTTATTCCGTGTTTTACAAGTGCTTTTCACAGCCAAAACGTATTTCAGTAAAACTCCGCTCGTTAAGTGTTTTACATTTTTTTGAAAAGAAAAAGAAAAGAAAATCAAACAAAGATTGAGCAGGGAAGAATTAGTACTATCAATCTGAAATTAGGAGAGAACACTTGAAGGTTTCTAAATATGTTTTTAAATATTCTTACGCCCCCCCCCCCCCAATGATTTCAAAAAGTATTTCCGTGGAGGTTATGTGAACTGACCTGATTTTATTCTTGTGTAAGTAGTTTCATTAAAATTCATTGCTAAGTCAACTGTTTGAACCCATACTAACGACAAACACACAAACCGAAGCCCAACCTGAGTATCAACATTTTATTCCTTTCGTTAGCTCCCCAGGTGTTCGACCACTACACCTTCGTAACGTAATGTGTACATTTGTAACGTCTTCCTTTATTTTCGTCATTTATTAGCGAAATAGGTTTTTTTTTTACAGTATACATACTTTAGTTTCTATAAAACCTCCTCGAAACACAATAAAAATCAGCCGAATTAGTGTTATATCACACTCTGTCGGATTAGAGTTCCCTGTCAACTGTTACATGGTAATTTTTGACGCAGAGGGATAATTTTGCTATGTGGTTTTTACAATATTATGTAAACGTCACACTGCAACAACTCATGATCGCATTCCATTTTCGCAGTTTCGTTCATTGCTGGCAGTGTTTATGTTTCACAGGATAATATTTAATCCATATCCTGTTATAAAGTGGCTTTAAAATAAAAATAAAAAATTATATTGTTTTTGCATAATTTTTAATGGTTTTAAAATTTTGTCCTAATACCGTTTTATAAAACATAATTTCAGCAGTGTTGCTTTCCGTATTACTAAATTTATTTGGCCACTAACTGTTTACTCATTTGTTTATATAGCTAAAATCTAAAAAAAATCTCTGGGTTAGTAATATTATTTGTCAAATATTTTGAGTGGTGATGTAGGATATCGTTTTATGCGAGTTGTTTATTTTCAATACTTAGAAATTGGTTGCAACTACGGTATTAGCAGCAGTGACCCAAAGGGCGATAGTCGTAAGGCAAAAAAAATTAGCCACCTCAATACTGCATCATTCATTCGGCGCTCACAATCGCGTCCATTGAAGGACGAGTGGAGTGGTGGGTGTTATTATACCTTCTAGGCTCCATCTACGGGTATTACACGCTTGATTCGAAAGTTGCTGCATTTCACAGTATTTTAAACGGACAAGTATGTATGCAGTAGGCAAGAAAAAGCAACTGGAGGAGATAGTCTGTAGGAGCACGAAAACACCGCTTCGTAGGATGCGTCCGACGTCGCCATCTTGCCAAGCGAGAGAACGACCAATCAGAGGGCGCGATTTGGCCGCCTATGCTGAACTGTTTACGAAAAAAAAAATTATGCTAGCCGGTTTTATCGAGCATTGTTGTGATTTTCCGTTTGCATGAAAATACTGTGACACCTAGGGAGGCGCCCCCCCCCCCGTATCTCGCCAGTTTTATTGAGCATTGTTGTGATTAATCGTTTGCATGAAAACACGTCACTGTGTCTGTCAATTATTGCTGAAGGTCCTTACAAATTAAATACCACCTGTTACCAGTCGCCCAAGCCTCCTGGATTCCAACTACGGACTTCAATAGAATAAGGACTATCGAAATTCCTACTGCAGACTTCAATAGAATCTACATCATTAAAAACTTATTAGCCATATCGTTCGCTTCGCTCACTCCATTGGCTTCGATCCAGGCTTCATGTAATTTCTTTGATTCCAACAGCGTACCTAAATCAATTTACTGAATATTTCGGCGTAAATTAATGGCAATTGTTGCTCACAGTTCAGTCATCACATTCCTCAGTGCGTCTGCAATTTACCTACATTATTCAAAACACACGATTTGTTTGTTTGTATATTTGTACATCTACTCCTCCACAAGTAATCCCCTAAGGAAGTGAGAGATGAAATACTGAGAGAGCAAAGTGAGACACACATTGAAAAGGTTTAGCGTACGTGGAAGTCGCTCGTTTTAATCGCTCAATCCACGCACCTCTGAGCTTCAGAAACACGAATGTTTGGCACTGTTTTAAAAACCAGGTTTCCATGCATCAAGTCAGTTGATACAAAACTAATTTTAATATCTATATGTGTTACGTTGCAAAATACGTCGTCCGTTTAGGTTATTTTTTGCGTGCCTCCTTCTCCAGATCATTTCAGTGCGTAACTAATAGCTTCAAGACGATCTGTGTTTCATGTAATTTCTATGTACTGATTATTGTACTGATTATTTCGATGTATTGATTATTTCGACGCTAACTAATTGCAAATGTTGCTCACAGTTCGTTCGTCACATTCCTCAGCATATCTACATTCCACCTACATTATTCCAAACATACGATTTGTTTGTTTGCACGTTTGTACGTCTTCCCAGAGCACACATCGATAGAATAAGGATTATCGAGATTCCCATGTGGACAAACAAACAAACAATAACGATGATCTTAGTTATATAGATTGTTTGGTTCTGTCTGTCTCACTTTGCATTTTAGAGTGGAGAAAATGACAGTGTATTTAGTTTCTTGATTCTCATCAGCTGGCATGTCTGTTTTAGTAGTAAATTCATGAATTCGCATCCCATAGCTGAGTATGGTGACCCAAATTTTCCTAAGAGTAGTAGTATGATCTCAGTTAGTACTTTTGCTTCACTCTTAGCTGTTTTGCCTTTTAAGTCCCTTCACCCAAGCGTAATGTGCTGCGTGGTCAAAGAAAACTAGGCAGTAGCGACTTCCATGCTCTCTCTGAGGCAAGTTGGTGAGCAGGTTAAGAGACACAACTTTTAGGAGGTCTGATATTGGTTGGAATTCCTGCATAGGGGCCTTTCTTTAATTTTATGGCACCTTGTGTATCACACTGGAAGGGCAGGCCTTTACCACTTGTAAAAATTCCAACCCCACAGAAAATTTTTGACATGCAATCTGTAGTTTTCTTACTGCCCATGTGTGCTGCAAATTGATTTCTATG
>JAHWFP010067655.1:0-11430 GCA_023313725.1 Lithobius niger | reverse complement strand
AGTAAAGAGGAGTAAAAAACAATATGACGCTACTACACTATTTTTTCATCCTCATTTCACATTTGATGTTTGGTTTTTGTTAAATAGCCTAATTCCAAAGTCGTTTGAGAGTCTTGCAGAAAGGGGCATAAAATGATTAAAAAAAAAGAGAGACAAGCTTAAAAAAGGGTAAAAAAAACTGACGAACAAATAAAGAAGGTCTCCAGAAACAATACATCAGCGTGCCCTTTTACAAACGTTGCCCCTGTCCTCTCGGTGGTCTGTGCACGCTATTAGTTAAAATGGTCTATTGGAATGTTAAAATCGGTCACAATTTCGCTAAAGTACAAATTAAATTTTTGTTGTAATACCCTAAATCAACATAACAAATTTCGACCCGCGATGATTTAAGGAAAAAAGGGTAGCGGCATTGTCCACTATAACGTATCCAACGGCAGTGATACATTTTTATTTTATTAGCAATACATGAAAAGCTGCTGCACGCAATTGTAGGTCATTAACTTTCCAAATATTATCTCGTTGTCGACGCTCTACAAACTGGAAATAACCAAATGTGTGACGAAACCATTCTATCGGAGCTGGCTCAGCAAGCTCAACGCACATGGTGACGTAATACAGAACACGTAAGGTTTTTAATATATTCATTCATTGTATCGAGAAACGAAATTGCAACAGCTAGTACTAAATTAAACAGTGGAAACATAACAGTAGGCTAAAGACTTATCCAACAATTTATGCTTGGACGTTGACGATAGACTTGTGAAAAACGAAACCGTCGCGCAAGATCAGAAACCGGAAGTGATGATTTTCAACGCGTACGCGCAGAACACCTCGTTACGTGAAAACAAGTCACGGACGAAGTACGCCAATGAAGTTCGTGCCTAATGCATTGAACTCAAATATTATACGTTATTTTATTAATTCACACTTAAATTTACAAACAAAATAAGCATGGCTGAAGAAAAGTAGGGAACTGTACATCTGAAAACACGAAAAAAGTAGGAAAATAAGGAATTAGAAAAAAAAAGTAGGAAATAAGGAAAAAGTAGGAACTCTACGACCCCTGCACCTGTTCATGCTATTCATGTTGAGGCGGGGGAGCACCCTGTCTTGTTCCGGGCAAAGGAGTTACTGATGAGGCCCTGTCTGCAGGCGATAGCGAGGGGCAAGGCGGATCCTCTGGCTCGCATTCTTTGCGATTATCGGCTCTTGTGTCCCGACGCCCGGGCGCTGCTTAGTGCTCCAGGGCTAGGTGTTTCCCTATTGGATCAGGGTTGTCTTGGTGCCTACCCATTGCCGATGTTTGTGCATCCTCCAGCCCCATGGGTGTGGTGTGGTGCTGCTGCATCGGCGATGCTGGATCCTAAGGTTCCACTGCGTCTGCCGGGTACCTGAGCCCGTGTGTTTTGTTAACGCTTCCGTTGTGCAATGGGGGAGTGGGGGAATTGGGGTGTGCGTCCCAGAGCTGCGTTTGGAGTATGGGTACACCGTTGTGCTCTACCATCAACTTTTTTGGGCGAGTTGGTTGCAGTCTCAGTGGCTGTTGACATGGGGTTGGAACTAGGTTTCTCGGAATTTTGTGTTCTGACAGACTCTCTAGTGGGGTTGGGTTTCTTGGGGAGGTGTTTCCGGACACTCCAGTGTTCCCACCCAATCGCACGGGAGGTGGGGTGGAAGATATACACTTTGGGTCTGCGAGGCATATTTGTGTCAGTTGGGTGGGTGAAGGGGCACTCAGGGCTTTTCGGTAATAAGCAGGCTGATGCCCTGGCTCGCCAAGGTGCAGAGGGGGGTGGCAGAGATGTGCGTGTGGCTCTCGGTCCATGTGATTTGAGGCCTGTGGTTGGTAGGGCTGTGCAGGGGGAATGGGAGGCGGTTTGGGCTACGGATGCGACGGGGAGGCGACTCTTCTCTTTGCATCCCTCGACTGCTGCTCCGTGGTTACTGAACGGTCTTTCCCGCAGGGATGCTGGCCTGTTTCCACGGTTGCGCACGGGTCATGTCCTGCTTCGGGCCCATCTCGCCCGCTTGGGGTGGGTGAGGTCGCCAGAGTGTGTTTGTGGTGGTGGGCCAGAGACAGTCGGGCACTATCTATTGGAATGTCCCCGTTGGGCGTCACAACGGCGATTTGTGTTGGGGAGCAAGGAAGCGTTGGCTGAGGTCCTTGGGGTCCCGCCTCATGCTCCACCCTGCGGGGGAAGGTTGGGCCGAGTCCTAGGTTTCTGCCGGGCTACACGCTGGTTTAATATGTAACTCTGGATTTGTCCTCCCTGGTTGGTTTCATGCCCCAACGCATTCCCACGGGGCAGGGTCACGGCTGTGATTCTAGGTCAATTTGTACTGTGTTTTGCTTCTGGTTTAGTATGTAAGTAGTTTTTAGACTGAGCGGATGACTTAAAGGCCGAGTAGGCTCAATAAAATATCAAATCATATCAAAATCAACACCAGCCACGTTTGGCATGAGTTCCTCTAGTTTATTTCTTCAATGCGAGCTTCGTGACCCAATTTGAATTGTTTAAAAATAAAAAGCAACAATACGCAGATTGTTGATTCAACTACATCCAGCAACTATGAAAAAAAAATGGCCTTTGATAGGTTAAAAGTATCCAGACACACGTTAGTCTGTGGCCGTCAAGTGGAAATGCGGCTATTTAACTGTAACGACCTTATACCTGATTTCAGCCTACTGGTGTAGATTCCCCTTGATGTAGAAATCTTTGCCATTCTTTCGAATCATGTGTCTTGGGTCCAGTAACAAAAAAAGTTTCAACATCAAAACATGGGAACGTACCTTTATGGAGCAAAAGTTCCCTCAGTAATCGTGGGGGAGCAACTGGTTTTCCGTGTAAATTTTGTGATACAATATTCCGTTTTTTTTTGTTTGTTAACTGGTACCCCAAAGAGCACGAAAACGCTTGTTGTCACTTCCGGAACTTATGCAGGGGGTGGGGGGAGGGGTGGAGGGGGAGGGGAGGGGAAGTGCATTGCCGGACACTACGTTTTTGGCCATAACTTTCTTAAGTTTTATGATAGAGAACCCTAATTTGGCTCAAATTAAAGGAAATTTAATTACCTAAAACTTTTATTCCGTACAGAATTTGCCTAAAATATGAAATTAACCAGTTATAGGCAGAAATAACTAAAAATCGTTCATTTTTTGTTATTTTTGCTAATAAACAGTTAATTTCGATGGTCAGACAAATTTTTTATGCTTTTGTATGATAGCACTGCCGACTGCGGTTTAAAGGTTGAAAATAGGTGTGCTTCCTTTTTAATCACTCATACATACTCAGCAGCAAGCACAGATGTAGCAGGTGGAATTAGAAAGAATCGTGTAGAGGGTGATGGATTTTTGGTCAATCCAACTGTACCAACCATTGGCTTTTATACTTCTGTTAACACGCTCTAAAGCTTGGTCAGCTCCAATTGCACAAAACGGGATTATGTTTCTGTTGACAACCTAGTTTCCCACGTAAAACTGTTTATAAACTTTAAGGCTTTCAACTTCTACCATTTGCATTTCAGCCAAGTACACCAGTAACATCCATGCTTAACGATGTTTATCGTGATCAGGAAGTACTTCACAAGTCCATCTAGTGATGAGAGTGAAATCTCCAGTCATGCACCGTTTCTTAATAAGTTACCAACTGGCATAATTCAGTAATCATTTGTACGTAAAGTAACACAGCCTATATGCTGTTGGATTCTTATCCAAAATTGCATCGAATTCATCCATTGCTTGGAAGATTCCACAAACCACTAGTACATTTTTAGCTTTCTTGTATGCCATTATCATTGTTTTATTGTCTTTGGTTGAAAATGTTTCTTGTAGGGATTGGAATGTTTTTTCTAATGCATCTTTTGATTCAGTACGCTGAGTTCTAAAAACAAAACATAGATTGTACAGTTATTAAATGTTCTTCCATGCCTCTACATACGATACATGTTTAACATCTAGAATAGAACTTGTTGCACCAGAGTCATACTAGTCCACGGTTTTCAATGAAGTTTTCAGTGCATCTAAGCAAACCAAAGTTATGTTTATTCCCATGACCTGAAAACAAAATGGCCCATGGCCATTTGCAGTTTTTATTTTTTATCTTGGATGTATAAGCACATGTCCAATTTGTTTTGGGTCCTGCCCCATTACTATGTGTTTAAAAGCAGAACAGCGTACAATCCTGACCAATCTGTTTGAGGTGTAGGTATCAGTGGGGTAACATGGACTCCAGCTGAAAGCAAAGCTGTTGTTGCATAAGAATCGAATGCTTACCATTTAGGGATACTTCATTTTTACGACAACTCTTCACTAACGTCAAATTACATATCGCCTTACAAAATGCACTCCAATTTTATTTTATGCTATTACTGTAACCCGTATCTTAATATTGTTACTTTCAGAGTGGTCTACAGTAGATGAAATTTTGAAGTCAGAATAACTTAGGCATTTTGGTATTGGTCTGGATGGTATAGAACAGTCTTTAAGTAGAGTTGCAGAATCAGAAAGCGATAGTGAACGATTACCAGAACTATCTCGTAGCTGTAGAACTGGTATGTTGTCAACTGCCTCTTACAATGCAGCTCTTATATTCCGAAAGTGCATTCATGGAACAGAAAAGTAAGATTTCACAGGACAGTTAATATACCCGATAACATAATTAATCCTGAGGTGTACGGTTCAAGTGGCTTGGGGGGGGGGGGGAGGAAGCATTTCATCACACAGAAATGAAGTTGCTGTGAAGAGTGCAGCCATTAGTATTTCACAAACTGTTATGGCTCTGACACACAGTGAGAGGCAAGTGAGATGTTCATCTCCTAATGAAATACAGACCGTGTGCCATTCCTCATCAGTTTTCTGTAGGTATGGCAATTCACCAAGCCACTAGAAACAAAACTCTTGTTAATTTGCTTCGCAGATTGGGTTTTTCTATTGAATACAGCCGTCTTCTTAGGCATGAAACTCGATTAGCACAGTGCATTGTAGACACCATCTGCAATAAGAATGTGGTGTTATTATTGTAAGAAAACGATCTTATATTTTGTGCCAGACAACGTCGACTTCATGGAAGGTACCTCAGATTGAAGAACAAAAAAAGCAACACACGCCACAGCACTGGCCATTTACCAACATTAACAAGCAGATGATAATGCACCAGTTCTACGGGTACGAGATAGTTGTGGAACTCGTTCAGTATCTCTTTCTAATTCAGCAGCTCTATTTTTGACTGTTCTGTGCTATCCAAACCAATGCCAAGGTGCCCAACTTATCCGACATCAAAATTTCATATGCTGTAGATCACACTAACAGAAACAACACGAAGGTCTAGCTGACAGGAAAAGCGCACTCTAAAACTAGAAGTTCTCTTCTGCAAAACGATGTACAGTTTAACGTTAGTGAAGAGATGAGTGGAAAATCAAGTTTTCCAACATGATCAGCTCTACATAGCCACTTGATGCCTTACACAACCACTGCTATGCCTTCAACTGCAGTCAAGTCACCCCAATAACACTTGCACCACCAGCGGAATGGTCAGCAATGTAAATGGTTCTGTTTCAGGCACAAAGTGTTAACCACATAGTAATGGGGCAGGGCCAAAAAACTGTCTCAGCATTGGACGTGTGCTTATACAGCCAAGCTAAACAACTGCAAATGAACAAACCTGACGTGGGACAATTGGTTTTCAGGCCTGGGGAACTACACATAACCATGGCTATGAATTGAAAACTACAATTAAAACAGTTGGCTAGTTATAGGACGGATTGAAAGTGGCGTGTATAACTCTGTAACAACAGATTCCATTCTAGAAGGTAAACACGTACGTAGAGTCTTGGAAGCACATTTAATAACTGTTCAGTATTTAGCTCGAAACCTTTACAACTTTACAACTGCAGTTAGCAGGAAGAGGTGACGTTAGCCCGTTTGGTATCGGTCGCACCAACCTTATTCATTGCTTCCTTTTGAGTGGGGTTAATCCCTCCTGAATGTCATTGGTGTCGGTATCCTCTCACAGTACGTTACTTTCTTTTTTATTGTCACCATCTTGATGGTGTTTGACGCCTTTACCACCTTTCGTGGGACAATGGCGATGATTCTGTCCTATTGTTCGGGGTTCTTTATTTCTTGCAGGAGGTACAGATGCACGATAAGACACAGATTTTGGCTTTGGTTGACATCTCTATAACGTGTTGCACAGAGGCATCCCCGGCCACTGCTCTGTTACTGAGGTTGGCACTAATGACCTAGCTGTCGATGCGCCATTAAACCACAATCCCCCTTTACAACTCAGTTGGTATCAAAAGCTGCAATAGCATAGGCAGTAAAATGAAGAAGCATTTTCAGTCAATGCTTGTTCTTGAATTATGCCAATTGCTTACGGCAGTAGGGGCCAGTGACTGGAGACATCACCTCTCTTCACTAGATTGGCTTGTCAAGTACCTATTTGCTCATTACGCATAAATGAACAGTAGAAATTGAAAGTCCTAAAGTTTATAAATTGTTCTGCGTGCGAAACTAGGCTGTAAATGGAAACATAGTTCGTTTTTGCGTAATTAGAGCTGACCATGCTTTAAGGCGTGTTAAAAGAAGTATGCAAGCCAATGGTGGTACAGTTGGATCGACCAAAAGTCCATCACCCTGTACACAATTCTTTCTAATTCCATCTGCTATGGCTGTGCTTGCTGCCGAGTATGTATAAGTGATTGAAAAGGAAACACACCTATTTTTCAACCTTTAAACAGTAGTCGGCAGTGCTATCATACAAAAGCATAAAACATTTGTCTGACATTCGAAATAAACTTTATCACCAAAAATAATTCACAAAAAAATGTACGATTTTTAAGTCTTTCTGCCTATAAGAGGTTAATTTCGTGTTTTAGGCAAATTCTGTACAGTAAAAGTTTTAGGTAATTAAATCTCCTTTAATTTGAGCCAAATTAGGGTTCTCTATCCTAAAAATTAAGAAAGTTATAGCCAAAAACGTAGTGTCCGGCAATGCGCTTCCCCTCCCCTCCCCCTCCACCCCTGCGCCCACCCCCTGCATAAGTTCCTGAAGTGGCAACAAGCGTTTTCGTGCTCTTTGGGGTACCAGTTAACAAACAACAAAAAACGGAATATTGTATCATAAAATTTACACGGACTCGCAAATTTGACCTGTTGCTCCCCCACTATAACGTTGATTGGTGTTATTGGCTAGCTACTACTAGCTAGCTAGCTAGCTAAGGACAGGGCTTCCATGTTAATTCTCGTAGGGTATAGTCAAGCCTACAGATCGTTAGGGAAAGTACGCGTATTTAAATTTTGGCACCCAAGTAAAAAGTAGGGTGGGGAAGTACCTTTTCTTAAATGGGGGTTGCAGCTATGTGGTCCTTTGAAGCCCGTGGTCCTTTGAAGTGGCGTGTAAATGCAAAATTATTGTTGTAACTATTCTTTGTATTGTCAACCAGCACTACTATAACATGCTTAAGTATACGCGTATCGTTTCAGTATACTTAATTGTCAGAATACATTGTTGTATACCTTTTCGTGCTTTTGTATTTGTTCTTGTTTGTAATTTCTTTAGTTTGGGGTATGTGGCTTCGGGCCAGGACCCCGCTATAAATATTATCCGCGGCTCAAGGAGACTGTGAGTCTTTCATTTGTAGAAGAGTTGGAAACAAAATGTCGATCGTGAGTACAGGGTCCAATCAAGCTGAAAAAAAAGTAATTTTTTTTAAAGAAGTATGTTTTAGTAATATGCCAAGTTTGTTGGTTAATCTAGACGCATGCTAGTGTGACGCCGCCAAGTAGATGATTGGCCAAGTAGAGGCAGAAGTAACGATAAGACCGTGTGACCTTTTGTGCATTCACAGTCCTATGAAAGTTGTGAAATCCACCCAAAACCAAAACTGGCATAAGAGAAGCCGCCAAGTTTCAAAAAAGGGTCTGCATTTGGAAGTAGTGACATCATTCAACCTGGGAAAGGCCGCTAATGTTAATCCTATGAGCCAAGTTAATCGCACCGTATAATAGTTTGGTTGAACATTAAATGAAAACTTGAAGATTGCTACCGCAATTAGCAATGGTCTAGTTTTCGGTTAACTTTCGAACTATTAGTCAGTGCGATTAACTTGACTTTCCCTCGGTGACTGATATTACTACTATCAAAGGCCGAACTTTTTTGGAAACTTGGCGGCTTCTCTTATACCAGCTTTGGTTTTGGGTGGATTAAATTAATATATATATAATAAAAAATATATAAAATAATATTTCCCACAGAAGGTGGGCAGGACTTGGAAGGGTGGTGAGCCACTGATACCAATCCTGCGATGAGTTTTGGAGATTGGAGGGATAGACAAAATTACGAATTTCGCTTTAGAAAGGGGGTCAGAATCAAACTGTCCAGAGTACGCCGGAAACCAGACACGGTACTTTTCGAGACTATTTCCTCGGTCAAAGAGTTCCAAACTGGAACCACTCGAACAGCAAAGAAATTTCGGCGGCAGTCTAGACGTGAACCCTGAACCGACAGCTTCCATGAGTGGCCTCGAGTCGATGCCATAGGACTAAGATCAAAAAAGGGCAAATCCACGGATAAGAATCCTCGTAAAATTTTGTAGGTGAGAATGAGGTCAAACTTCAGTCTTCGGAGCTCCAAAAGTTCAAGTCCCGCCAGCGCCAAGCGTGCTTCGGGTGAATAGTCACGCAGACCAGGCAATCCCTTGGTAAATCTACGCTGGACCGATTCGACCAGGTCGATGTCTTTCAAGAGGAAGGGGGACCACACCGGAGTTGCATATTCGAGCAGTGGTCGCACAAATACTTTAAAAGCCCAGACCTTAGTGGACAAATTTCCAGAGGTAAAACACCTATTTACAATAGCAAGTCGACGGAAAGCCAGTGCCACAATTTTCTGGCAATGGAGAGACGACTTCAAATCAGAAGTGAACCAGATGCCCAAATCCCGTACCTCAGACACTGACGGTAGAGTTGTATCACCCAAAAGATAGTTATGATGCATATTTTGTAAGCCAACATGGAAAGAGTGGCACTTGGGAAACGATAAGGGTAACTGCCAAGTAGTGGCCCATTTTGTGACCTTTTCGATTTCTGTTTCAAGCGACAGAGTATGTTCAGGTGATAGAATGGCTGAGCCTAATTTTAGGTCGTCAGCAAATTTAAAACCGTAGGTACAGTTATTTTCACAGTTTAAATCGTTTAGATATATTACAAAAAGTAGTGGACCCAGAACTGAGCCCTGGGGAACTCCACTAAAAATGCTTGAGCACGATGACAAGGAGTCCTCAACAAGTACTTTTTGGGTGCGATTACTTAAGAATGATGAGATCCATTTCCAAAGGTCACCGTCAATACCGCACGTACGGAGTTTAAAGAGCAACTTGCGGTGGACAACTGACTCAAAAGCTTTTTTGAAGTCGAAATAAATTGTGTCAGATGGGACGCCAATGTCAAGGGAGTTTGTCCAGTAATCTAGCACAAGTAGGAGCTGGTGAGTTGAAGAGCGGCCCGGCAGAAAACCAAATTGGTCTGGGTGAAGGAGAGAAGCGTCTTGTAAGAAAGACAGAATATGATTTCGAATAATTGATTCCATAATTTTGCAAGCGACGGATGTCAGAGCAATTGGGCGATAATTATTTACATCCGACGGACAACCCTTCTTGAAAACTGGTACAACCAGGGCAGAGCGCCATACAGCAGGGAGATGCCCTTGATGGAATGAAAGTTTGAATAATTTTGAGAGTGGGTAACAAATCTCGGCGGCAATATGTTTGTAGAAAAACGAAGAATATCCATCCGGGCCACATGCATGGCTGGGTTTTAATTTAAAGATAAGTTTAATCAAACTTGGTGGGAAAGAAACTGGTGCACAATGCACCGTAGCATTTCTTAACATGGAAATTGACGCAAGGCAAGCATCATCATCCGTAATACAATTAGATGCGAATACGGTACTCAAGGCTTCTGCCTTGTCCTGATTTTCCGTAATGTAGATGTCCCCATTTTTAAATGGAGGGAGTGTGCGAGACGATCCCGTTTTCTGTCTGTACAATCGGAATAGGGCAGATAGATTTCCCTCCTTGACAGCAGCTGATTCATGTTTACTGTGCCAGGATTCCACTAAGGAGGAATACTGTCTACGACATGCATTGTAGGCAATAAGGCAATCGGTATTTCGATCAGCTTTGTAGTGTTTCCACAGCTTCAATTTGGTATTACGTAGTTTCAAAATATTTTTTGGAACAAGATTTGGCACTGATCTCGTCACATGAATGGGTTGCTTACAGCTGTTTACGTGATTTCCCAAGATCCTAAGGAAACAATCCCAAGCCTGGTCAATGTGGGAATGAATATCAAAAATTTGCTTATCCCAGTCGATTTTTGATAGAGATGAATTTAATAGATCGAAATTGATACGATCAAACGATCCACCCGCACGGTTTCGATCAGACGAAATTATGCAATGGACATGGAAGGTAACCATATTATGGTCACTGTTCCCCAGATGGTCCACCACAGATAAATCGTAAATCAATCGTTCATCCTGGGAGAGTACCAAGTCAAGAATGTTAGGCCCACGTGTAGGAGCATCAACCAACTGGCGCAAGCCAAGGGGTGCAATCAGCTCAAGGAAGAAACGATGATGGTTGTCACTTGCTGAAACACTTGACCAATCAACAGTCGATAAATTAACGGGTTGAGGTGAGGAGACTACTGGAATAGACGCACCAAAACATCCTAACCTTTCTGCCCTACGTGCATAGTGCCAAACCCTAACCAAACCCTATCCAAACCCTTGCCAAACCCTATCTACTCCTATGGCTTATTAGAGCTCGTTTGAGCACGGATATAAAATAAAAAAGTGGACAGGCGGCGGCGGAGGCCCAGAAAGCAATGCTGCAACATGTAACAATGGAGCAACAATAGGCGAGGCGCACATAATTGGATAGTACTGATTCCAACAAGACCCAACGATGCTCGGGCATGGGGGAAGCAACTTAGTCGCAATAAACGCATTTGTTGTTGTGGTCGAGAACCAAAATGAAATGCTCTTGGTTTTCACTTAAATCTTTCAGTTTTAAACCATAGGGTGCAAAGTCTTTATTTTGAGGCCGTAAGGTCTCAGAATTGGGCGGCCGACATGACTGAAAGATTTATTTACTTCTTCGATGCAGGCTTAGGAAGCTTGTTGAATTGTTTCCGCGATTGTTTGTCGTAAAACTGCATCTGCTTGCAACAATGCAGAATCAACTACCCATCAGCTGATACATGCTAACTCTAGACACACGCTAGTGTGTTGCCATCAAATAACAAACATGGGATAAAGCTGTGAGGTGCTAAGGTAGTGGACGATAAGTTTCGAGTCAAGCTCAATTCCTATTCACTTCCTACTGCATAGCTAGGGGACTATACACAATAGCGTCACATATTAGGCA
>JAHWFP010067654.1:0-10264 GCA_023313725.1 Lithobius niger | reverse complement strand
TTGGGCAACATTCATGAGGTCATGTATTGTTGAGGCATTGTTGGGTGATTGTTGCTGATTGTTGCAAATGGTTATTTTTCGCTAATTTCGGTCATTTAGGACCCAGGTTGGACTTTAAAAATACGCCTACACAAAGAACGGATTAATTTCCTTTCTTTTGACAAACTTCTCATATTTGTAGCCTTCTACTTTCAGAGAAGACGAACTACCCCAACCAACCAACCAACCAACCAATCAAGCATAAACTGAATCTTTTTGACGTGGAGAGACTAGCGGAGTCGCTCGCTTCGCTCGCTCATTCCGCTGCGTCTCGCTACGCTCGAGACGATTTCTTGTTGCATCTCATATGGTGCTGACAGACATTGCCAGCAAAAATTATCAAACAAATTTTTAAGGCAGTGATCCGAATAATGTGTGCGTTTTTCTTAGTGCGTGAGTTCATTAGTTAAATGATAAACAAAACTAAAAATGATCAATTAAGTTCAATGTAGCAGTAGTGTTTCACGTATTTTCTTTTAGCCAACGTAGAAAGTCAATCATTTTCACTACTGAATAAATATTTATCCTACAACTTGAGTAGTGGGTATTTGCGATATGAGGACAGAATCACCCCGCCCCCCGGAAGTGACGTCACTTCCGGTCGTGACGTCACTTCCTGTCCAAGATGGCGGCGCCCATGTAAACCGGAAGTGACCATTCGTCAATCTGGACGAGGGTGGGAAAGTGCTTTTTGCTACCTTTTTGAGTCCTTTTGCTACCTTTTTGAGCCATTTTCCAAGATGGCAGCGAACCGGAAGTGACGTCATTCAAGATGGCGGTGCCCATGCGAACCGGAAGTGACGTCATTCAAGATGGCGGCGCACCGGAAGTCCAAGATGGCGACACCGCGTCACAAACTTGTCTAGACTTCCCTAAACTTGTCTGGGTTTGTCTAAACTTGAGTAAACAAACAAGTTGGTGCTAAGAAAGTTTAACAAATCGTATTGGAAATTTCTAAAGCAGGTTTGAAAAAAAAAAAAATCGGGTGGGAAATGACGTCACAAACTTGTCTAGACTTGCCTAAACTTGTCTGGGCTTGCCTATACATGTCTGGGCTTGCCTAACTGGGCTGGCCTGAACTTGCCTGGGCTTGCCTAAACTTGTCTGGACTTGCCTGTACTTGTCTGGGCTTGCCTGAACTTGTCTGGGCTTGCCTAACTGGACTTGCCTAAACTTGTCTGGGCTTGCCTGAACTTGTCTGGGCTTACCTTAGCACCCCCTAGGACCGGGTATACTATTTAGCACCCCCTAGGACCGGGTATACTATTTAGCACCGCCTAGGACCGGGTATACTATTTTGGTGCATAAAATGACCTTGGTTAACAATTTCAAGGTCATTGTGGTGTAAACTAGCCAATAGTGGAGTCAGGTCCTTCCAGATTTCGAATTTGTTTTTTTTTTCCCACTTTAAAAAAAGCAATATCATGGATTCTTGTTCAACCATTCTCTCCGGCAAAGACTCTGATTTGAGAATTAATCTAAACACTCCGATTCATTTAGACTCTGGAAAAAATTACGAATTGGCCCTGCTTAATTTAGACACGTACAACAGCATCCACAACATCACCTCGAAAAATAACGAAATTCAGTATACGACCGATGCTGGTGCCACCTGGCAGAAAGTGTTAGTCACCCCGGGGGCTTACGAAATCGAGGATTTGAATAAATTTCTCAAGTCGGCGATAGATGCGAATGGTCACAACAAGGATGCCATTACGATTCTTCCGAATCTAAATACTTTAAGAACCAACTTGATAATTACCGATCCGAATTACGGAATATCTTTTTCGGGTGACAAGAGTTTGGCTCCAGTCTTGGGGTTTGAATTAGGCAACTACGTGAGAAGTCGAGAGAGTCAAAATACCGTTGACATTATGAGCATCAATACAATTTTCGTACACGTTGATATCATAGGCAATTCATACCTAAACAGCGACACTCAGCCCACTTTATACTCCTTTTATCCCAATTCCCCGATCGGTTTCAAAATCATAGAATCCCCGCATAATTTGATTTACCTCCCGGTGACTACAAAATTAATCAGAAATATAAGAGTTTGGCTCACGTCTCAGACCAACGAGCCGTTGGATTTAAACGGAGAGACGCTCACGGTGTGTCTTCATTTGAGATCTAAAAATTAAAAAAAAGATAAAAATGCTCGTGTTTGGAAAAAAAGGCAAAGGACTCTTTCTTAATTTTAACTCTAATAATAAAAAACCAAACGGTTTGACGCCAAGAAATAAAGCTTTCATCAAATTTATAACAACTCCCAGAAAATGAGTGTAGTAGAAGATTACTTAAAAATCAACGAACCTTTGGTGTACGATTCGTCGGTCAAGTCTTACACTTACCACGAATACAATCCTATCGTTGGCACCAATCTCAACAACGTAAATTCGGAAATCCGCATACATGTAGAAAACCAAGATTTGTTTCTGCACGTTGCCAACAGTTACCTCCTGATTAAAGGGCGGTTACTGAAGGACGATGACTCGGCTTACACGGACGCTGACGTAGCTAGTCTTATTAATAATGCTCCCATGTTCCTGTTTTCTAACATCAAATACCATCTCGGTGATAAACAAGTCGACGAGTTAAATTATTCGGGGTTCGGTACTCTGATGAAGGGACAGCTCACCTACGGCTCGGCGGAGCAACCGGCTCTGCTCGGCCAGTGCTGGACAGTGCTGGACAGCCCGGCTTCAGTCGCTGCCGAACTAACCGACAACTTGGGATACAAACAGCGGCACCGTCCATCATCGTTGAAACGACTCCCAAGGGAAGCTTTACATTTGCCATCCCTCTGAAACACGTCATGGGGTTTTTCGAAAATTACGATAAGCTAATCTACGGAACTAAACACGAGCTCACACTCATGCGAGCGAGCGACACTAACGCCATCTTCAAAGCAGCTGCAGCGGCCAATGGCTAAGTCGTTCTAAATAGCATCAGCTGGCTCGTTCCACATGTCACGGCCTCGGACGAGCAGAAACTTAAACTCTACAATCTCATCGACCACGGAGCGACCGTGGATTTAGGATTTAGGCTTTGGCATTACGATAGCTGCGTGCTCCCTCAAAATACCAGCTTCACTTGGCGCGTGCTGACTACTTCAGCTGTTGAAAAACCTAGGTGGATAGTTTTAGGTTTTCAAACAAACAGGCAGGACTCTTTAGTCAAAAACCCCGGTGTGTTTGACCACTGTAGTCTGCAAGATGCTCACGTGACTCTAAATTCAGAAAGATATCTGTTTCTCGATTTAAATACTAATTTTGCCACTGGCGAGTACGTTGGTCTGTACAGAATGGCGCAGCAATTTAGGCAGCTTTGCTACGATACCAACGACTTGAGTTTTGACTTGCTTCAGTTCAAGAAAGCCTATCCTATCGTGGTGTTGGATTGCTCCAAACAGTCCGAGAGGCTTCAATCGGGAATCGTGGACGTACAAGTCAAACTGAAGTTTAGAGCAGCAGTGCCGGCTAACACAACCTGTCACGCTCTGCTCATTGGTGACAGGAAAATGAATCTAAAGTTGGATAGAGGCAAAGTCGAAGTTGTTTACTAAATAATATTAATAATAATAAAAAAGATATGGCGCTCAAAACAAAATCGCGAAAAAAGAAAGGCGGCTTTTTGCCGTTGGCATTGCTAGGACCGATTTTAGCTGGGATCGGAGGGTTGGCGGGTGGGACAGCGGGGGTGGTCTCTGCCGTAAAAAAAGCACAAAATGATGCAAAAATTTTAGCTGAACTCGTGCGGCATCACAAGCAAGTGGAAGGTTCTGGCTCAAAGAAAAAAAAATTAAGCAAAAAAAGAAGCAAAAAAAAATTACCCCGTGGCAGAGGTCTTTACTTAAGACCACCCAAGGTTTAATTGACTTTAATAAACCTTTAACAAACTTTGATTTAAATGGATTGGCGAGAGTAATGAAAATTCCAAAATTTAGAGGTACTTTTAGTAAGGACACGCTTCCCTTAAAACGTTGGCCTACTGGCGAAAATGGAATCGTAAATTTGGAAGATTTCCACGACGGAGAAGGAAGTCACTGGGTAGCCTATTCCACCGTTTCGGGAGAACCCTGTTATTTCGATAGTTTTGGAAACATGGGTCCTCCCTGGTCCGTGGTTAACTACTTGGGACCGGGAATTAAGTACAATTACTAACGCATGCAAAATTTTGACCAGATTTGGTGCGGACACTTTTGCTTATTTTTTTTAAGTGCCTTCTCTAAGGCTCGTAATTACGAAGCTGTTTTAGACAGAATGAAATGAGTTAAAAAGTTAGGTGTAAATCTAATTGGAAATAAATGTCTTCTGTTTGAAATTCTTCGAGCGTGTGTACCGCGATGTCTGAATTTTTTTCTATTTGGTAAGGATTGTCGAAAATGTTAGTGGTTGACTGCTCGCCCTTAATTTTAGTAATCAAAAATGTTTTTGTTCCTGCTTTGCACTTAACAACGAGTTCTATGCTCGGATCGCTGCAGTATAAAATTGCTTTACGAATTAAACCTGAACTAGTACTTATGAAACTCGTAAATGGTCCTGAATTTACGAACCAGTCGACTTCTTTAGCCAACGGGCTCTTCATGCTGAAACTGATCAGCGTGAAGCAATTTTCATGCACAAATTTTTTTGTAGCCGCATCACTCGGTAAAGTAGGTTTGCTTAGATTTCTAATCGGTTTGTTGGTGGCATCGAAGTAATCTTTCTGGCCGTCTTGTATAAAAGCAATTGCCGTCAACGAATACTTTAGTAACGGCATCGCTCGGTAAAGTAGGTTCGCTTAGATTTCTAATCGGCTTGTGCATTGCATTGAAGTATACTTTCTGGTCGTCCTGTAATAAGCAATTTCTGTCAACGTACACTTTTGTTGCCGCGTCAGCCGCGTGCCGGGGGAATGCTATGTCTTTAATATGCTTCTTCTTCGCGGAAAAATTCCCGTCAGCTTCGTCTAAGTACAACGTATTTTTTTCGATGTTAGAAATGGCAGACGCCAATTCGTCGGAGAGCAGATTAATGGCAGGAGGCAGGTCGGTTTTAAGTTTCTGAACGTCCTTTACCAGAGTACCAATCTGCGAATAATTTACCGCATCTTCAGTATCGATGCCGGCTCCAACTTTGGTTAAACGCTTACTTTGCATGTCGTAGTTGTTTTCGGGGGTTAGCACGTACCCTAGTCCGGGCTGTCCTCTCGGACCGACTCCCATCACTTCGCCCCCTTCCCCCCTCGTCCTCTTCAATCCTTGTCCAAACTTATTGACCGACATATTTTATTTAAATACGAGAAATTTAAAAAACGTGCCAATGAGGCTTATTTCTAAAAAAAAAATTTCTCGTCTATAATAAAAGGAAGAACCTGAAAATAAAATAACAATAACCTCAAAATAAATAATAATAATAACCTCAAAATGTCTCAATCATCTTGGCAAACAAATCTTTCGAATCTCTTGCAAAAAAACTTGCTGAAAGTTAAGAGCAAGAATGGTACAAAGCTAAACAACGGTATAAAGTTTTCCTTGTCACGTTCCATCCAATTTAAAGATTTAAAGGGTTTGGGAAATCCCATTTCGGACGAAAAATCAAAGTATAAAGGGTGGATTTCACCCATCGACCCGGAAACTCAAAAAGTGTTGAAAACTCTTAAACGCTATATTTGCAAGAAACTGGAGATCGACTTTGACGAGCAAAAACCGGTATCCATGACTATGTTCAATTATCCAAATTCTATGCACGCAGCTTCCTCCTGTTATCCTCATTGTGAAAAGGCGAACGAAGATAACGGAGACAAACCGCTGTGTCTTAGAACTTGGGTGTACGAGAATATTCACAAAACTAGTGGGAAACTTAACAAGAATGTTATCGACAAACCCTGGTTTAACTTGCCGTTTTACAACGCTCTAAACTTGACGGAGGTCACTGCAAAATTACCGTGGTGTACGTCACCGACGGTTCTCCCAGCAACGTGAAATTGTGGTGTAACGTAGACTTTGGAGTAGCTCATTCCGACATTTCTAATGACAAATTTTCCGACGAAGACTTTATGGGTTTAGTATCTCCGTAAACATTAAAAAAATGTGCAAATAAGAAAAGCCATGAAATTAAAAACTACGACTTTTTCACACCTAAGAAAGAACCTAAAAATCATCCATTTCTACCTTCGAATATCAGATGTCTAATTATAGGCTCCGCAAATTGCGGCAAAACTAACTTACTGTTTAATTTCATATGTAACGAAAGATGGCTCGACTACGATATATTTACAGTAAAACTTTATGTCAATCAAAGTATAAAGCTTTGCAATCTATATTTGCCGAAATTGAAGAAAAAATTGGACGGGATGTCGCCTTTTTTCACAGTTCTCAAATAGATTTAGTTCCACCTGAAGAACTGGACCCAAAATTTCGAAACCTGATTCTTTTTGACGATTGCCTTTTGGAAAAACAAAAAAACATCGAACGTTACTTCGCTCAAGGACGTCATTCGAACGCCGATGTTTTTTATTGCAGCCAGTCCTACACGAGAATTCCAAAACAAGTGGTCAGAGACAACGCAAATTTATTAATCCTTTTCCCCGTGGACGAGTTAAATTTGAAACACGTTTATGAAAACCACGTTGGCCCCGACATGGAATTTTCAGACTTTAAAACGTTGTGTCAAAATTGTTGGAAAAAGCCTTATGGGTTTTTATCAATAAACAAAACGTTAAACGAAGGGAGATATAAACGTTCGTTTTTGCCTATTAAACAAAAGAATGGAAACAAAACGAGAAATCGCAAAACTCAAAAGACGTTTAACTAAAAAGTTTTTAAATCAACGTTCGGGGGAGAGAGAACAAGAAGAATCGCAACAAGAATTTTTTTAACCGGTAGTAAGCACCCTGAAACCGAGACCGCTCCTCGGTGCAGCCACGCAAACTACGCCGATTAAAAACACTTTAGCCACACAAACTAAACCAATTAAAAACACTCTAGCCACGCAAACTACACCGATTAAAATTTACAAAGAAGAAGGTAGTGATGAAGAAGAAAGTTACGAAGATGATTATGAATCACTGGCTCTCTCACCCTCCCCTGCACCTAGTCAGAAAACATCTCTCGATTACAACCTCGCCCGATATTCAAGTCCGGCTGTAACTCCTATAATGCGAATTCTACCGCACTCCAAAACTGAATACGCGACAACGAGCACCGGTCCAAAACTCACCCCTACATATTCCGCAGTG
Organism: Lithobius niger; assembly: GCA_023313725.1. Classification (NCBI taxonomy): domain Eukaryota; kingdom Metazoa; phylum Arthropoda; class Chilopoda; order Lithobiomorpha; family Lithobiidae; genus Lithobius; species Lithobius niger. The sequence goes on along the minus strand of JAHWFP010067654.1, from coordinate 3,004 downwards.
CAAGCTAGACGCATTTCTACTCCACCCGAGCTTTCAAATATCACGACGCTAAGGTCCCTCGATAGTTTGTTACCTGGTCAAACACCGCTAAATATTTCTTGATAAAATCTTTCGAAAATTCCCAAGACCCAGTATTTGGATTACAGTATAAGAAAAAAGGTGAGCTGACGTTCGGTAATAAAGTCGTTAAAATCTTTGCGAATGATATAGTGGTCAAGGGGGAGCAATACGTGGGAAGACGCGGGCTTTGGAATTTGCTAGTTTTCAAAAATTTGAAAGAAACTACCCTTGCGCCGGAAGTTAAAGCAGCTTACGCGGCCATGTTAAAAAATACTAACGCTATTTTTCAGAATAATGACCCAAAAACTAACAAACCCAAATCTAATTGTACCACCAAATACAGGACTGTTATCGCTCCAATTTGGGAAGACATGAAGAAAACAGGGACGGGTATGGTTAAAAAAGCGGATAGTAGAGTTGATTATAAATATTACGATAACCCTAATGATTTAGTTAAAAGATTGAGACTTTTGAACAAATCTAGTTTAGCCGGTCATGATGGGCATAGAAACGAGATGGTCGAAATTTTATCAGAAATGCAGCAAAAACAAATCATAACTGCTCGGGAAAAAAGGGTGGCTTATAAAAATTTAGGTTTAGGTTAAAAAAAATCGTATATAAACAAAAGAACCATGGAATCAAAAAATATCAAGATGAGGTACTGTGTCAAATGTAAACGTCAAACTTCTAACGGCCCCGAGCCGTCCGTTATCATCACCGCAAAAAATAACAGTCAGATGCAGGTTGTATTTTGCGAGGTGTGCGGTACGAAAAGAGCTTCCTTTATCAAGCCTGGGAAAGGGATCGTAAACAAACTCATAGATAAGTTACCTCTCGAAATGCATTTGCCGGGCTACCAATACTGCGGTCCAGGAACTAAACTTGAAAAAAGATTGGCTCGAGGAGACCCAGGAATTAATAAACTAGACGAAGCGTGCAAAGAACACGACATTGCCTACTCGGAGAGCTCGGACTTGAAAGATCGGCACGCCGCCGATGAAGTTCTAATTGCTAAAGCTCAAAGAGTGAGAGACGATCCTTCTTTGGCATGGAGAGAAAAGCTAGCCGCTTCGATCGTTAAGAAAATAATGAAAACAAAAATTCGGTTCGGAATGGGAATAAAGAAAATGGATCAGCTCGTAAAAGAACTTCACAAACCAACCCGAAAAAATTTTCCAAGACAGAAAGTGATTGTACTGAGCCTGAACGATCTATGGCAGGCTGACTTGGTCGAAATGATACCTTATGCTAACTTAAATAAAGGGTTTAACTACTTACTAACCTGCATTAATGTTATGTCCAAGTTCGCTTGGGCCATTCCCATTAAATCTAAATCCGGCGTCGACGTTACCGAAGCTTTCAAAAAGATACTCGCTGGAGCGACACCCCCTAAAAATTTACAAGTCGATTTAGGTAGTGAGTTCTATAATAAAGACTTCAAAGCCCTACTCAAGCGTCATAACATCAACATGTACTCTACGTATTCCGAGAAGAAAGCTAGCGTGGTAGAACGTTTCAACAGAACCCTAAAAACTAGAATGTGGAAAAGATTCACCAGGCAGGGGCCTTATGAGTGGACGCATATTATCGACGAGTTAGTTTCCAACTACAATAACACGGTTCATTCCGCTATAAAACTTAAACCGAGGGAAGTAACCAAACGTCACGAACCTTTGCTGAGAAGAACTAGTACTAAACGGTTATTGAACAAGGCCAAATTTGCCATTGGAAATAAAGTCAGGATTTCTAAAGTTAAGAAAATTTTCGATAAAGCATATTTGCAAAATTTTACTAACGAAGTTTTCACGATTCGTAAAGTGCAAAAAACCAAGCCGGTTACTTATCTTTTGAAAGACGAGTCGGGTGAATTGGTGCTCGGAGGTTTTTACGAACCGGAACTCCAAAAAACTCTAGTTCCCGATTTATTCTTAGTAGAACAAGTATTACGTAAAAAGAAAGGAAAAGATGGGAAAATGCTTTACTTCGTTAAATGGAAGGGCTATGACTCCAAATACAACAGCTGGACAGACAACATTAGCAATCTTAAATAAATACGTACTTACCTTTTTCCAGTGTATTCTTACAGTGTATTTTTCCGGTGTATTTTTTTTCAAACATTATAACTTTAAAAAAGTTTTGTTCCTCTTCCTTAATTTTTTCTTCCTCATTATTAAAAAAGAATAAAAATTTTGTTCCTCTTCCTCATTTTTTTTATTCCTCATTATTAAAAAAGGATAACATTTTGTCTATTTTCATAAAAGAATGGAAAAGAAAACATTCACCTGTCTGTACTGCGCGACCATTTTTCCATCGCAGGCAGAGCTTTGGGAACACCTACGGTTCCATCACCCATTTAATGCGGAAGAATGTGCTTGCTTCCATGACAAGCTACCCGACTTCCTCAAGAGTCAATCACCCCCATCACGAGACAAAGGATTGGGCCACCGATAGTACGAGATGCCTCTAGTGGGGGATTGCGTCTTTGGCGATCCGATTCAATTCCTCCTATCTATACGCGTGGCACTACAAGCGATGCTGGAAGTTTGTTTGCACCAGCTGGTAAACTGCAAAGCACAGATCAGCTTGGATATAGAGTTTACTAGGGAGGCTGCGTTCATTCAAGCGGGATTCTGGTCGAGATACTCTGAAATACATAATCCCAACGACATCCCCGCTCTCCTGGAAGAAGCTTTCGTAAAAATCCAAGAATCCATCGATGCTTTCGCCGAGCGGGGCAGCGGCTGGGTTATCTCTCACATCCATAACCTACTAATCAGAGTGTCGAGGTATAAGCCACTGGGAGCATCGTCGTACATCCCTCTTCCAAAAGCGCTCGCTGGCAAGCAGAAAGCGGTAGTGAACGTTCAAAATTTAAACAATCATAAGTGCTTTCTCTGTTCCGTACTGGCCGCGGCATTGCAGTTGAACAATGTCGACCCGGAAG
>JAHWFP010067653.1:0-12632 GCA_023313725.1 Lithobius niger | reverse complement strand
GCAACAGAAGAATCGAGTATCGAGTTGAGTTTGAGTATTTGGTGCACACACTTATTTGTTAGTGTATAACAACTAAGATGCTGCTTTACGGGCTGTTGTTCAACATGTGCAACTGGTTTCCAGCTTTTAGGATATAACTTTAGAATGGTTTGAGCTAGTGGCTTTTAATTTGCGCCACTGGAAAGCTCTCGTCGAGGCGATGAATTTGGTGTATTTAATCGTCAAAAACGGTAAAAAATTGGGGAAGTTATCGCGTTATCACCGGATTCGAGTTTTCCGAGTATGGACGCAAGCGAAGAGCCGAGTTCGAGTACACGTTGCATACTCGGTTCGGCTCGGCTCGAATTTTTCGATTATCGCACATCCCTAGCATGAATTGATACTTCTCGAAAAAACGATTCAAATGGCATAGCATATTTATACTTTAAAGTCGGTCAAAATTTGGCCGAGTTATGGATTTGGACGCCAATATAAGACAAAGATGCAATTTTCATGGAACAAATTTAAAATAAAATACCAAATATTCGGGTAGTAGGTTTTTTTAGTGTGCTGAAGCCAGTCCGGTTGCGAGCTTGTTAATTTACCATAGCAAGGTGCCTATAATCACATCCACCAGAGTATTCTCTACTGACGAGCCCAAACAAAGGCGAAACAGTCTGTCTAGAGATAAGGGATGTGTCGGTAACCGAAACCAAATTATCGAAAATTACTGAGCGAAAACCGAAACCGATTTGTGTCAATTTTTCGTACAGTGTTGGAAAAATCAAAGATTGATTTGTTGTTTTAAATTTTTAAATAATTATCATTGTCTGAATATAAATGTCAGCTCCTAGGCATAAAAAAAGAAAACACAGTAAAACTTGTGATCCAGCTGGCCTGGCCTTGCAGTTTGAGGTAAACGGAGATGCATTAAACTAGGGCTGCACCAACCTTCACCAATGTCGGTCGCCACTCGCCAAAATGGCGAGGGAAATTCAGCAGTTGGTGACTTGATTTTTAGCCCTACTGGATCGACCGAATCCGAATCTGAACCGGATCTGAAGCCGGATCTTTAGGGTTCGGATTCGGTAAAATTTTGAATGTCTGGGCGATTTTTCAATAACTTCGCTAATTTTTGGCCGTTTTCGACATTCCAATATACCAATCAAAGCTTTTTTTCACCAGCTTTCCAATGGAGCTAATTTCAAATGGCTAGCATAAACTGTTCAGAAGTTATAAGGGAAAAACCAATGAACAAGTTGTGAAAATTTCTAGTCAAGTCTTGAAACTTTACTCAGCTAGAGAGAAAATTTAGTCTGTAAAAAATGGAAAGGGCTGAAGCAGTCCAACAAAGGTTTTATTTTGGATTCGGTTAGGATCCGGATCCGATTCACCAAATCTTGTAAATTATCCGGATCCGAATCGGATTTGGTTAAAGTAGATTCGGTCGATCCCTAAGCCCTACTGGCCAAAACGGCGACTGACTCTAATGGTGAAATGTTCATATCTCGGGAACCGTACTAGCTAGAAACAAGCAGATGCGTCGTTGCGTGCAGATACAAGGGCTATCCAACTAAACATGCTATGTTGTTACTAGCTTCTTTACCAGATTAGTGAGTTAGATAATTTAAAACAATATTTAAACATTAAGTAGCAACACACCCACTAATACTATTTCTACATGGCGAGTAAGTAATAGACAATAACGAGTGGGTTTTAATATCTACTGGCCAAATGGCGAGCGCCACACAATTGACATTCGTGAAGGTTGGGCTGCACTGAAACCAAGTGTACTGATCCGATACCAAACCAGTTTTAAAAATTTTGTCGAGACCGGTACCCATACCAATATCTTCGTAGCTCAGATTTACGCACAATTTCAAATAAATAAAGATATCTCTACCAATAGGCCCGATCTTCTGCAATTGACTGTCCAAATTGAGAAATTGACTGTCGAGAATATGCAGAAGATATCGGTAGAGATACGTATCTTTATTTATTTGAAATTGTGCGTAAAGCTCAGCTACGAAGTTGATTCCCAAATTACAAAGTAAGCGCCACAACATTTTTAGAATAATGTACCTACATCCAAAGTTTTATCTACAATTTTTTATCAAGGTTGTAGTTTTCTGCAAAAGTCCACGTTGTTCTTTCTGTACTCCCAACTCTCTCCAGGAATTGCACCTTCGTGGTGAAAATCTATCGACATTAGCAAACTCCGAGCCAACAACGTCAACATGCCCTCGTGAGCAAGGGCCCTCGTAACCCTTTCCGCACATCAGTAGGTTCGTTTGCCCCAACCTGTTTGACAAACTCTTATCAACAGTGCAGAGCTATACTTGAACGGAGTATAGATTTTGGTGGTTAAAGCATTGTATCAGCAGATTTGAATTTCAATAGATTATTGATTAATGATGGAAGCTCTCTAAAGTTATTTTGCATTTCCGTTGTGAAGAACGTGGGCAAAGATAGTGAATTGTGCTTGTTACATATTTATGCTTTCCACATCCTGTCTTCCACCGAATATTGAAGGACAACCTTCATGAATATGAATTGTGTGGCATTTCGCCAGTAGATATTGTAGTTCATCACCAACCCTTCCCAATGTCGGTCGCCACTCGCCATTTGGCGAGTGGAAATCAACAGTTGGCGACTTGGAATTTTGCCTTACTCGCCAAATCGGCGACTAGCTACAGAGCATGCCACAAAAAAAGGGGTAGGCCTATCTCTGGAACCGTATTAAGTTAGAGACGAACGGTCTGCGGCGTTATGCTCAGATTTATATGGGCTATATAACTAGATTTTCTGCATTAATACTGGAGTTGAAGAAAATTGTATAATTTTGTTAATGCATAAATTAGAGAAACCTTTCATCATACAAGACGTATTTTGTATGTGGCGAGTAAAAATTGTGAAATGGCGAGTGCTTTTAAGGTCTACTGGCCAAGTGGCGACTGCTACTGGATTGACATTCGGAAGGGTTGTTCATCACTCTTGTGCGTTAGGCTACTTACTTGCCATGTAGAAATAGTTTTAGAAAGTGTGTTGCTACTTAATGTGTAAAGTTTGTTAAACATTGTTTTCAATAATCTAACTTTCCAATCAATACAGAGACTAGTAACAATTTTGCACACGTGGTTGGATAGCCATTGTAATTCTGCACGCAACAATGCAAACCGCTTGTGTCTAGCTGGTACGGTTGCCGAGATATGACAAATTCAGCATCAGGGTTTGTTAATCAGTTGCCGTTGGCCAGAACGGGTAAAAATCAACTCACCAGCTGATGAATTTCGCTCGCCATAGTGGTGTCCGACATTGGTGAAGGTTGTACAAGGAACAGCCAATCTTCTTGCAGGGTAACCAATAATCTGGATAGTCAGGGAATTGGAAAATGGTGAGAGAAAGTTAGGGAAAATACCTTTTTTTAGTACAAAGACAGGGTATTAACTTATATTTTTTCCCAGTTTTATTTTGTCCCTTGGTAGATACCTTTTTATGTTCCTATTTGACGCCAACCAAAACTGAGAGTGATTAGCTAGCAGCACTAGCCAGTATTCCGCAGCGCATGTTGATATAAAAAATTCATGTAAGGATGACTGATGGGCTGAAAGGAAGGGCTGCCAGGCGATAAAAACACGAAGGGGGGGGGGGGGGGGAGGTTTGGCCGTTTCTTAAGCGTTTGCTGATCCTTAATTTTTTTTTCTGTTATCTACATTCACACTAAATCATATTTTACCGTTTAGAAATTTTGTGTGGGTATTTTTTTGTCACTTACCATCAACAAATGCAGGGATGCTGCCGGTGTGAAAAAATTTGAATAATTTGAAAATTTGCCAGTGGTAAAATAATACGTGAAAAATACGAGTGTTGGTGTGAAAAAAAGGCAAAACACACAAACGAAGTAAAAACAATCAAATTATCCACCCTAAATTTTGGGGCGAAATTACGAAGACATGGCTGTGGCTAAAACACACAAAAATATTGGTTGTTTTACGAGAGGAGTCTGTTTATAACAACAGGAAAACACACACAACCACCTGGCAGAAACACAACAAAGTTCCTTTTTGTCTGTTTGAAGTCGCTTTCGCTCTCTTGAGTGAAATTACAGGGAAATTACAATGGCGACTGAAAAAGAAAATTTTTTTTAAAGAAATGTGAAAAAATAAAAAGCAGGTATGTGAAAAGTAAAAAAATGAAAAGTGGGTATGTGAAACATGTGACAAAAATAAAAAGTGGGAATGTGAAAAGAGCGGGTACTCCCGGCAGCACCCCTGCAAATGTCAAAAATGCATCGATGTGAAAAATAATCTGATATCGAATCAAATTGTAACAACACTAATTTCTAATAGTGTTCTAATAATATTTGGAACGCGTGAGATCAAAGAACAGGGTTGACAGGACTTTGCCAGCAAGTGGAAAAAAACTGGTTTTTAAAAAAATGTTTGCCGTGAGTTACCGCTTTAGAAAAAACCTTTCGAATCTAGTATTAGCAAGAATTTATAAGTTCTTGGTATTAGTAATGTACGAAACAGGACAGTCGGTGTCAAAAAAAATGTATGCAACTTCAGCACGACGATACATCGCGGACAGTAGAAATTTCTGCCGTTTCTTCAATTTTTGACCTTCCAATACAATGATTAATATGTTGTATAGCCAGCTCAATAGGGTAAAGAACTAAAAAGTTATTCAATAAAAACCAGTAAACATGCAGGTAACCAAATGTTAAAATCAGTTTAGCTGCAGACAATATTTTTTCAAACAATGGTGTTGCAGACAGTGGCAGAAAGTTCTGCTTCTGGGTGCAGCTTATTGTTCAACTGCACCACGATTCATGCACCTTGCAGTTAGTTCTACTTCCATTGAAAGAGTTCTAACTTCAGATAATTCACTCAAAACTAGAAAGCAGACATGAGTATAGCGAGCGATCATGTCGCTGCATGCTGGGCGATCGTAGTGATTTGGAATCGAACTGTTTACTGGAAAAATTGTGTATTGTGTATTTAAATTTGGCTAAGTTATCGAAAAAAATGAATACTTGTAGGCTACCAATGAAATGGCTGTAATTTTAACTGGTTCGCTATTTAAGTACCAGCAAGAATTTATAGGGTATGGGAGGAGAATTTGTAACTCTAAAAACTCCCTATTGAAACACGTTAGATTCGTCCCCATTAGTTCAAACCGAGTTTTCAGAGGGCGCCACGTGTTCTATCTGGTAATTTTTTGCTCATTTTTCAGCCCAAATCTAAAGTAAACTAAATTACAACTAAGCAAGGCTAAATAATAATTAAATACAAGCTAGTTTCTTTTAGTTTAGTTTAATTTTATGCTGAAAACTGAGTAGAAATTCCTACACAAAACACGTGGCACCCTCTATAAACTAAGACTCAACTAAAGTGAATGTATCTTACGACGTTTCAGTATGGGTTTCAGTCACAAATTCTCCTCTCAACCCTATAAATTCTTGGTACCAGGCATTGTATTTTTATTGTTTTGTTATTTTGTATAGGCATACTACTTTCTTGACATGTAAAACTTGAAAAGTGTATGTGATCATCCTAAAAAACAGAATATTGTATAAATGTGTTAATCGTTTCATCTAGTATTTAATGTTTTTTCGTTATTGCAAATAACTTCTTGGTGGTTAAGCTAAAGGTTGGTATTTGTTACCACCAGAAAGCTTGTTTTGAGCAAGGATGGGTGATATTCAAAACTGAGATTACGATATATCGGGAAGAAATATATCGCAAAATAATGTTGCATTAAAACACAAGCTAGCAAATAAAAAACCAAAATATTGCCATGAAACCACGAATTACTTGTTGGGAATTTAGAAAAAAAAGGTTGTAGATACAGTGTTTAGTTGAGTCAAATTTTTAACACCATTTCTACTTTATCTTGCTCTATATTAGTGAAGGCAGGAATTTGGGTAATTAATTGTATTCCGCAAGAAAAATGCACTGGTCAAAGTGGTGTCTGGCTTCTAATTTTTAATTGGCAATTGGCTAGTAACGATGCCAATTTTCACCTACGCCTACGTGGCGAGTAATGTCCAGCGTTACTGTGAAACACTGATTGTAAATCTGAGCACAACATATGTATTATTCCACACGACTGGGAAGTGTTGACTGTTTTGCTGAAACTTGAGCTTCAAGAACGGTTTATTACGATAGGTTCCCATCATTACAGTTAACCACTGATCTTTATACATGACTAGCGGAAGCCCGTGCTACGCACGGGTGGTGTTTGATGCACCGTTAAAAACACTGGGACGATTTCCTTCCTCATGTGTTTGTTACGGAATGCGTGTATACGTCTATGTGTTTTTGCGTACCCTGGCCAGCAAACGGTGTTTTTCGTTTGCAGCGTATCCCTTGTTCCGGAGTCCATACACTTACATTACATATGATTCTTTCCTGCAAAAATGGTTGGAATACGCGTTTGTTCAATTACTTGCGGCCGTCTTGTGGCCGTCTCGTTGCCGTCCATCCTACGCGACAACTCTATTGAGGATTAAACAAACGAAGCTTCAACAATCAGCAAGAGGGCGAGCGGGCTCATTCTTCCCACGGTAGCCAAGAAAAAGGGCGAGCGACCAACAATGAAAACGGGTATGTGCTCTATCAATTACTTGCGGCCGTCTTGTGGCGGCCGTCTCGTTGCCGTCCATCCTACGCGACAACTCGATTTTATTAATAAAGATAAGTACGTGTGACCAGCTGCACCATTCATACGTAGCGGTGGGGACATTTCCTCACGATAGGTACATGTGACCAGCTGCGCTATTCATAGCTGGTGGGGTTTCCTCATTACAAACAATGCAAACCGTTCGTCTCTAACCTAAATTGTTCCCAAGACGGCTGAAAAACGTCTGAGACTTTTGTGTCCATCTCTATTACTAGTCTCCGCTTAGGCAAGTATGGTCAAAATTCCCACACCAAATGGCGACTGGCTGTTAACACAGGATTGTACTGGCATTGCCACCGGAAGGCATTTGATACCGGTCGTCCCTTATGGGTTGGCCAGACATAAGTAACTCTTCGAACATTCTAAAAATACCAAAACGAGGGCCATGACTTTGAGAGTTCGTTTTAACTTCGCTAAAGTTCTCCATGACAACACACATTCTCTATCTAGAAATACCACCGGTATTCACAAATTGCAAAAGCTTTGAAGGTGATGTTAAGTCTCTTCTTGCTGTCTTCTTCAGGCAACTTCGGAACGTGATTTCTCTGGTTTACATCACATGTGGTACAAAACGATAAATCCAAATTTGACTGCTTGTGTAGCCCTCTGTATTTGTTTGACTATGCACTCCATGGACACCAAAGTCGATCACTCGGTTCGTTCCTAGTCAAAAATTGGATGGAGGGTGTGGCAGGTGCCTGGATATACTTTTCGGCTACGGTTAGGTCAAAGGTGTGCCTGGATTACCATGGATTCTAAACAGCGAAGGTGCCTGTCAGTGTCACGAGCCGAATTAAGAGAATCAAAATCTGCGTGCCCTCCCATTCGATGCGGTGTTCAGCGTTTTTGTGGTGCACTGCGGCACCGTTTTCATTTTTTCCCTTCCCAGTGTTTGCCATATGTTGCCTAAAACAGTCACACTGACCAAGTAAGATAAGGGGACACTTGCCAATGAGTAGGGCGGAGCGAATGAGCAACTTCATTGAGTTTTTGAGTCATAATCAGAGAATTACGAATATATTTATCTACTTAAATATATTTCGTTCGGCTTTATCTACGTCTTGCAAATTTTCAATGTTTGGCTGCCATCTTCTTCAGGCAATACGACATTACTTTTATATTTTTTACGTATTTTTTGTTTGGTTTTCAGTTAAATGTTTTTCAGTTTTTCCATGGACTTCTCACATCCAATCAGTCCTTATACTACGATTTCTTCCCTTCCTCCTAACGACCGTATATTGTGAATGATCCACATGTTTTGCATTGCACACTTGCGAGTGAAAGGAGATATGGCAAAGGGAAAAGGAACTTGAAAGCTAAACATGTTCCAACATCATTTTTTTCTTCGGCTTGCCTAGTCAACTAAATTAAATTTTACTTAGGTATTTAATTGAAGTGGATATTTCTTTTGAATGAATGTTAACAAAAAATTGGAGAATATTTGAATGCAGTTTTTCCCTATTCGTCCGATCCCTAATCCTGAAATTAATTACCACGTCAGTATTATTCTGTGTGACCAAATTAATAGTTTTATATACGAGATCTTGTTCTTGGGCACCGGAAGTCGATAAACTTGTAAAATGTGGTAGTGTCGTCCTTCGACTGATGGGTGATGTTAATTAAAGAACTCACTGACAAAATGTCTCATCTAAGGAAGTCTTATGGTTAGTTAGGTGTGTCTTTCACGATATTGTAGGAAACAAATTTGGTGGGATTAACGAGCAGCTGACAACAGCAATGGATGGCATGTTTGCCAAACAAGGAGAAACCTGAACTCTGCTATACCCGACTGTGAACTACGCAATAACGGCGCTGCTAATATGTATGAGAAGTGCCGATTCCCGCACAAACCCGGGCATCAAAGCATTAATTACGATCAAGGATCCCGGTGCAATGGTACAAATAGTCTGGAAGATGTGAGTATGTCGGAGCAAAACAACCTAAATGATGGTAGCTCCCTACGCATTACAGTGCAAAGTTGCCCTGGTATTAGACCAGTGCAGGAACAATGAAACTGTGGAAACAGTAGTCAGAAACAATAAAGATAGTTTGTTTATTGACATGAAAACAAGTAGCTGAAAAATTGTTCATACCTTGAACTTAACTGGCTTTCAATGTAGAGTGTAGCTGTTTAAGTGCAAGTTTCATCCAAAGGCCCAAGTCATATGAAAACCACCCCACTCATGGCACAAACAGAAACACTCCGTGCCAACTATATTTTTCAATGTGAGGCATGTCTTCCCCCTAAACTGGCCCATCATTCAAAACTAATTTAGCCCAGATTTTGACATGTCGTCCCCCTAAACTGGCCCATCATTCAAAACTAATTAAGCCCAGATTTTGACATGTCCCCCTAAACTGGCCCATCATTCAAAACTGTAATTAAGTCCGGCTTTGACATGTCTTTCCCCCTAAACTGGCCCATCATTTAAAACTAATTAAGCCCAGCTTTGACATGTCTTCCCCCTAAACTGGCCCATCATTCAAAACTGTAATTAAGTCCAGCTTTGATATGTCTTCCCCCTAAACTGGCCCATCATTCAAAACTGTAATTAAGTCCAGCTTTGACTAAAGCTGTTGTAGTTGTTTCTCCACAGCAGGGAAAAAACCGCGCTACTAAGAGGCTCCTAATCACAAGATTTGACCCCAACACTGGAGCAGATGTCATTGTGAGAGTGTACAACACTGGCTTCAGTGACTTCAAGTTAATTCAAATACTGTGATCCTCAAAACTATGATGCCATCAGCAGACCAGACATCTGGCCAAATGGAGCAATGATTATGCCATTCTTGGTGCGGGTTATCCGCTCACGTGCGGAAGATAGACAAAATGTTTGTACCAATGATGAACCTTGCATCAAATATGGTTGCAGTGCTAGTGCTAAAAAGGTAGGCATACAAGTAAACGGTAAACCTGATGATCTGAGAGGGGTCAACAAGATAAATTCAGACCAGTTATGTAGTAGGCACTCACAAATTAGTACCAAAGCAAAAATGTGTTGTGAAAATATGCAGGGGAATTCCCAATAGAAATAAACTGTACGACAGAAGCGAAACGTCCGATTCAACATCTGAAGGTAGTCCTAACTACAATGAATATGCCTCACAAGCTCATTAAATGTTTAACACTCGTACTGAAGGCCCAAGCAGTAAGTTTGAGGAACACTCTACTACCACTGCGCTACTGTGTTGCCGAAACATCTAAGGCGTCTGACCCAGATTTTACTCCCCCTCTGGCTATAAATTTTTGTGTGCCTTAGGCTGATTGCCAAATTACAGCAAAGGATGGTGTTTTGATTTCTGTATTGGTTTCTTAAACACTCAGCTGGGTATTCCTTCAGTCAGTCCTTACAATGCAGTCTGGATTTCCATCACAACCACTAACAGCCCTATCTTTATTGCTTCTGTCTACTGAGCTGGTGATACAAACACTGATTCCTTCTTCAGTCTGTTCATACAAAATGTAAACGAAAATTTTGCTAAAGCCAGAAACCATCCAATTCTTGTTTGTGGCGATTTTCTTTTTCCAGAACTGAATTGGCCTTCGCCTAACTACGACCCTAGTAGTGTGGCTGTCCATCAAGATTTTCTAAGACTGCAGGATGATCCTTTCTTCTTCAGCAACGCATCACTACACCAACACGCCTTAGGGATTTACAGCTGACGTCATTATTGGTCTTGCTTCTTACTATGAACGATCTCGCAGTGGGTGAAATTACTCATCAACCTACCTTAGAAAATGTGCTCAGAAAATGAAGTTTGTATTGACGATGCTAGTTAGCTCAAACACAAACTGGGATATCCCCGACCAAACTTTGCAGAGGCTGATTTCACTCTCCTGAATGACATCCTTTACTCCATTAACGGTGAGGAAGACTTGAAGGACCTGTGCTGATGTTCAGTGGTTGGTGTTAGGGGCCTCAGTTACGAAATGAGTCGTGACGCAGGTGTTCGTTCCACACATTTTAAATCGGCATGCATAGAAAGAAACGGACAGGGGGGTGTCTTTTAAAAGTATCCATCAACTCAAACTGGCAAAACTATTGTGAACCACGTCGATGTGGACGCTCATAGACAGTGCAAAGAAAATATTGCGAAAAACTTCAAAGCCGAACCGAACCTTTTCTCGTACGTTCAACAGAAAAAAAGGCTCAGTTAACCCAATTGTAGTCTGAAGATTAGACTATTATTACACCACAAGAAATGGTTTCGTGGATCAAAGGAGTCCCCAAACCCCCAGGTAAAACAAATATTTTCGTGGGTAGATGCCATCCCTCTGTCAACGAGTGATCTATTCAGCCACTTAACTGGCGAAGGGTTGGGCACGTTGAAGTCGAAATAGTGCCAACATGTAGCAAAATCTACTGCATTCAAACAGAGAAGGAAAATCAGGACCTTATAATAAAACCAAAGCGCTGGAACTGGATTGAGGTACAGACATGGTAAGGACTGATCTGGGATTCATGTGCAAGTAGACCTAAACCCCACCATCAAACTGATAATCCATACACCGAGGCGATGTCCAGTTCCACACCAGTAGTAAATGACAGCATTTCGGCTTCTGTTAAATGGAGGTGAACAGTGCCAGGAAAGCAATTCTTGTAAACCCCACCATCCATCACCATAACTCTCAAGGAGGGAAGAGACATACCATCTTTTCTCGCGGCGGGAAAGAAAACATAGATGCCTCTTTCTTCACCACAGACTACACCTATACAGCACGTGCCAAGCCTGACATTAATCTCAGCGATCAATAAGGTGAAGACCTAACAGCAAAGCCCATTCCAAAGCCAAGGGCTAACAACAATACCCACTCCATCAACGAACAACGTGGCAACAACTCTTTGATTCTTGATGGTCATAGGCATAGAAGCATGGCTAGTACTCCAGTTTCTTATGTACACTTCCCAGGGTTTAGAGTCAAACGTACCAAGAGCTTAAATTCATTGTGGCAACTATGAAACCTACTTTTGTGATGCTAACTGAAATATGGTTGCACGATTGTATTCTGTAGGAGGAAATCCAGATGGACAACTATATGTTGGATAGATGAGACAGAACTGAGCAATTGCGTCGTGGTGCTGTGATTTATGTTATAAATAGACAAAAATCGCTGTAAATAATAATAAAGGAAAATTGGAAATTAGCCTTTATTGAGCCTTATGAGTGTTTGATTTGTCTTCCCTCTCTATAATTGCCGGTCGAATGGAATCCTGGTCACGGTTGTGACCTTAATAACGGGTTCAGTGGAGGATGTGGCCATAGCGATTAAGGCGCTATGAAAGTGATCTGGGTAGCCGGTTCGACTCCGGGTCATGCCACTCCAACGAAACGTAAGTGCATAAATGTGGCTTACTGAACTACGTTATTTCTAGTGTATAATTTTCGCTGTTGGCTAATTTCCAATTTTCATTAATGTGATTTATGTTGACAGCAACATCTGTGTGGAACCCATTGACTGTTTCAGATGAGACTTGGCTAAGGGCATTAACATCACTTTCAAGCTTTTTGGAGAGAACCACTATTTGTTGTTGCGACCGCAGTGGTTACAACGGTGACAACAGTAATGCAGATTTAAGGGAGCGAGTCACATCAAAGGTTCAGTATAACTGCATTTGCTCTAACAACTTCACAACCTGCCCAAAATCAATGGAATACCGAAGCCCTCAACTAGAACTAGCCAGGTCGAACTGGAGTTCCTTGACTTTGCTATCTCAAACCTGGAACAGCCCACGACTTTCCCACGAGAATTGTGGCAGGACAACGGCTATCTTCGTTGGACATTGTATTCACTTCGGAAGTTGTTTACAGCTCTGGACAGTGTTCTGTCACTGTCTTGGGAAGGCAAATCGAAAGGGAGTTCATTTGATGATGCCATGTTCTGCCGTATCAAAGGCCTTATCGACGTCTGTAAAGACGTTGTCGATTGTCTCCGTCCATTGGCAATATTTTCTAGCAATAAGGTGGTT
>JAHWFP010067652.1:21453-42499 GCA_023313725.1 Lithobius niger | reverse complement strand
ACATATGAAGATTTTATGCCATCGGCTGAACCAACAGGTAATGCTTGCGTCACGTTTTGAATTTCATTAGACAATGTATCAACTGCTGAATCATTGCTAGCATGGAATTCTTTTAGTAATAGGATGTACAGGGCAGTGAATGTTGATATATGGGCCTCTAAAGCTCTTTGAATGTGCTTGCCTTCTACAATTTTGTGAGCTGTAGTTTGGCTGTATAGATCACAATCTAGTAATAACAACAAGTAACAACAAGTAATAATTTCAAAATTAGGATGTATTCTAAGACGAATAAAAAAATAATGCAACAGGATCGTAGGTTATTACATAAAACTCGATTTAGTGGCGGCCATCTTTGATTTTTGCATATGAAGTCAATATGCTAGCATTACGAGCTGCGTATATACATGTGATGTACCGTTTTAAAGGTAATTTCGTAATAAAAATGTGTTCTACAACGCACCAGAAAAAAGTTATTTCATAAAACTATATTTGGCGGTGGCCATTTTGGATTGTAGCCTGTGGCGCCAGGGTTACGAGCCACCCACCATCGAAATTCGGTTTCTACACAGTCTAACGCGAATTTTGACACCACCCACATATTTGCTTCATGAAGCAGCACACGAACTTAAATTTTGAAACATTGGCTCCCGTACTAGTAGGAGTTATCTTTCAGACAAGTTATCCTTATTAGCTTCACTGCATGTCTTCAGGGTGTCCAGCGGTGAATGCACCTTTCCAAATGAATCGTTCCAATGTGCGATACAGAAGGAGATTTTGTGTTTGCTATCCTCAAACGTGTGTTGCCTTTTCTACGAAATTGGAAAGTGGTTTCATACGTGCATACGTTCAGTTAAACGTGGGGGGGGGGGGGGGAGTGGAAATTCTTAAGGTTTGCTGCATGACAAGGAAGTGAACAGGCAACGACGCTCATTTGGACAAATAATCTCCCTCTATCAGTACATGCTTGATATAAGTAACTTAAATAATTCCCTTTGCTTTAAATAAAACATTGCCTAAAGCTATTAATCTGCCTTGCCCTTCCCCACTCAAGGAAACATTTTAGCTCCCCCCCCCCCCCCGCCTCCCAAAATGTAACTGAACTTACCGATTTTCCGGTTTTGTAGAAAACGCACTACACGTTTCTGGATATAATAGAAAAGAAAACCTCTTTCTGCATCCCGTACTGCTGCGATAACTTTAGTTTGGTACGGCGCCGTCTCTGCTGGACACCCTGAAGACATGCAGTGAAGCCAATAACATGTCTGAAGGATAACTCCTACGCTAGGTCCGATTTTCATTCTGTTTTTTTTTTTGGGCTTTGGCATTGGCTTGCGATTCTCTACAGCTTTCCAATTTACACCACTATTCTACGACGTGTAGTTCAACATTTAGCATAGTGATGACCTTGAAGGACCATTCTGTCGGGGATTCGTTATAGCCTATACTATGCTCAATAAAAAAAACGAACGAACGAAGTTAATAAAAGCAAAATGAAAGAACGAAACAAACGTACAAAAACCTTTAAAAAATTATTAATTCTTTACCCTATACTGTTTCAGAAATGTTTCTCAATTTTTAAGATAGCAGAATAGCTCGAAGACAAAAATCCACGAAGTGAAGAATCGAATAAGAAAGCTCTAAGAATAAAACGAATTTGTTATGCCTAGAATTTTTAATTGAAACGTGAATTGGTGGGTACAAAAGCTTTCTTTTACTGGTAAAAAAAAAAAAACGGCGAAAAAACGTGCGTTACATAAGTCTTGCTTCCGTCTTCGCCCCCTACATCCCCGGATCCTCTAAATTTGTAAACTAAGACCACGATTGGAGATTTATGCTTTCGACCCCTAGCTGATGCGATGCGATGCGATGTATGTTTGAACGTCAGTCGACCGCGTTTATTGCATTAGAACTTAACCCTTTCAGTCAAGGCATCCAGAAAAAAGGTCACGAACGAGGGGGGGCCAAAAACTAAGTCCCAACTCGCACTGCAAGGTTTGAGAGGGGACAGCAAAGCGAGCAAACACAGCCAAGTAGTCAGCATCCTCGTCTCCAAACCAAGCGAATGCTGGTTTGAATCCCACGACCGAGCCAACTATCATCTTTAGGGGAAAAAAATCACCACGCATGATGCGTGACTCAAAGAATCTGCAGAATAGAATCGACGTTGAAATTTCGAAACTAATTAAATAATACGTTCAACAATTATCGGCGGATGCAAAGTGACAACAGACAAACAAACCAGCAGAGGATCCGAAGCTCCTTTTCTCTGCTAATAGGAGTTTAAAACGTTCGAGATATACGATGATGGCCAATCAGAAAAAAAAAGGATTGTTACTAGTTAGCACAACTTAAAATATAGCTGATAAATTATTCTCTCTTCACTTCACCAAGACCCAACCATGAGCGTGGGTACACGGAGGTTTTTTACGTCGCTTTATCTTACGTCGACGTAGCTTACGTCGATGTAGTGCTTAGAGTGCTTTAAGAACGTCCGTGTAACCACCTAAACCCACTTTCAAGTCGCTTTATCTCAAACCACCTCGATACGTCGACGTAAGGAGTCGAAGCACTGTAACAACCTACGTGTACCCACCTAACACCCATTTTCTACGTCGCTCTAAGGACTGCTTCCTTGTGATTCGTTGAAAAGAGCGCGCGTAAACGTCACGAAACTAGGACGGCCACATGACACTTCGTTAAAACGAAGTTGAAAGCTAGCTAGCTCAATGGGGACTTGGGAATAAAGAGGGGTTTGCTTGATGGGGGTATTAGATAAACGCCGCCCCCGCCCCCCCCCCCCCCCGCTGTCGTTTTAACTCTGCAACTACAACCTCCGTGTAACCACCTCTCTCCTAAAGCGATGCGAGTTCAAGTCGACGTAAGTGGTTACGTAAAGCGACGTAAGATAAAGCGACGTAAGAAACCTCCGTGTACCCTCGGTCCATGACCCATGCAAAATAATTGGGACTGTATTTGGTTTTTCTTTAATACTTTGTAATTTTGTGTTTGCTTTTCGGGATTGTATTTCTTGTCTCTCTTTGTTTACTTTGTAATTTTGTGGATGGGTGTTAGAGGCTTGCCCTTCTTAGCTCCCTTTTGCTCATTGTACAAATAAACTACATCTTATCTTATCTATCACATAAGCAAGATCCTTGCTTAAGGATAATAAGTGTGATTCCAGGTTAATTAGATCTCCGTAGGATGGATTTTAGGGGCGGAAACTCGAGTTGTAGGTGAGCTTCGTTCCCCTAAATGAAGATACGTGTTGTCTGCTGTTAAATCGCCCGTGGGACAATTTCTGAAAGAAATTTGGCCCTGGGTTGGTTTGACTAAAGGCATCAGGTGGACGGGTGTCAGAGGTGTGGACAGTGGGTCGAGATTAACGGTGGGACAATGTCAGGTATAGAAATAATAGGCACCAGGACACTTTTGTAGGGGACTGTAAGAAACTCCTTGGTTTTAATCACTGGTTTAGTAAAACATAGCATGGATCATACTTCGTGATAAAGGATTTTGCACAGTTCGCTAACAAGCGGTTTCACACAGTTCTACGTTGTAGTGGAGCAGGCCTGGGGGAATTAGCGCCGTGGACCATGTTGGAAGCTAGCTTAGGAAGTAAGGGAAACGTCACACTTACTGTACGGTCTGAAATGGCGGCCGGAACATTCCATTGGCCAGAAGCCAGGGGTTTTACCTGCCGACTTCGTCCTTAATCGACTTGATACGGCCGGGTTCTTGGTTACTTCATAGGTTGCATGGTCCCTGGCGTAGCTAGTTCTCACCTCCACAACGTTCAAAATTTTTCTCAGATATGACCGTAAGGAGAGAGAGAAAAGAGGGCGGCCTGCGCCCTTGAGTTAAGAACCAGGAGACGGGAAAAAGTTAAAAGGGAGGAGTTACAACAACAAAACAACACTGGGAAACCACCAGCAATGGCTGCCTTGCAGGACATAATGTCGTAGAACAAAGCACACAACAATGGGGCGAGAGCTTGCCAGGACTATTACGACAGGTTTGAGAAAAAGCGGCGTGGCTGCCCAAGAGCAACAGCTCCTGATATAGGGACAGCCAGCAAACGGTCTAACAGTAAGATCCATAAGGTGCAGCATCATTGCTGCAATTAAAAGTAATGTTTTTTTTTTCATCGTTACAATTAAAAGTAACGTTTTTTTTTTTAATTCTTCGAGCACGTGTTGTGTCTTATTTGTTTATTTATTACAACCTAACGGGAGTTTACACAGCCTACGTATTCCTTCTAACACTAACCAAAACTAAGCCTAAACTGTCAGCCAGACAAAATCCCAATGCCCGTCACGCCCGTGTTGTGTCTTTGCTGCGGTGCCTAACAATTCTTTGATGCACGTACTATGAATTTCACACTTTCGGCTAAACAGTTGATTGTTGATAGGTAAAATCAAAGAAGCCGTGTTTCATATAAACGCGTATAGTTTGGCCTTGAAATTGGCAGCTAGAAACGACAAAATTACTTATTTATTTCGTAGATGCAGTCCTTCAGAGCTGACGTGAATTGTTTGAAAGTGGCCAGCCAGCGTGCGTTCGTACCTTTCTAAATGAAAAAAAAAATTACTTGCAAGGATTTGGCGGTGTACGTCACGAAATTACCGTTATCGCCGGGCTAAGCGTTTGGACTTTTTTGCAAAAGAACGTGCTTTTTTTTTTCTGGTGGCACGAAGCAAACGAAAATCAGCATTTGTTAGCCAGTGTGCGCAAAAAATACACTGAAAGAAATTCAAAACCGTCAGCAATTCATCATCCAATTTGTTTAGCGTTAATTTCCTGAACATTTCCATGTTTTTAAGGACCTGTTTGAATTCTGGATTACCAGTAGAACTGTGCTAAGCCCACTAAGATGATTAGTTTTGAAACATTTTCCAGCAAAATTGTTCCAAGGTTAAACCACTGTTTATGATCGTGGTTTGCCATTGTTAAACCAATGGTAAATTGGGACCAACCATTGTTATCCAAAGATTGAAACATGGTAAAAGTCTCCTGTTCCCATGGTAACTAGTGACCATGGTTTTGAACGAGGTTTAACCAAGGGTAAATTGGGACCACCCATGGTTCAACCATGTTTACCCATGAACTACCCATGTTTAACCATGGCTGACCATGATCCATTTTTGCTGGGGATTTTCCAGCGATGTCGTTTAACCAAGATGAATACACCCATCATTAGCTGATGTATCGTGTGCAAAAGTGAAAATGGTAAAAATATGTTAATACAGAAGTAAGGTTTCACGTGGACTAAACAGTACAGCAACACTGCAGTATCTGAAGCCTTACAGGCAAGTTTATTTGTGTTCCATTGCTGTTTTGACTTCGGATCAGATAGAAACCTTACCTTAAGCATCAAACAAATTCATTTTTGTTTCCTAATTAGTATTATCATTCATGGCGAGGTATAGCATTTTGTCTAATCAGCGATTATGCAGTACACTCAAAGAAATTTAGGCTGTTGTTCTGTCCTTTATTGTTGGGCCTCCGTCTTATCAAAATCGACTATGACTTGTAATTAGCATTTTGTTTAAATAGCTGGGACATGCAAAAGACATTACAGTTGGTGTGGGACGTTAACGTTGAACTAATTGAAACAATTGGAGTAGCGCTGGTCCAAAGACGTACACTGCATCCATTTATACTATCTACGAACATCTTTTATATTAACTGCGTGGCAATTATTTTACCTTTCCTTAGTAATAAAGAACATTTACTGTGTTTTGTAGCAATAACGACAAGTATCTGTCTTTCCCGTGAGGTATTATGTATTCACTGCCACTGATGGCATGGTGTCTGTTGACAGCTTTCTCTTCATATACCCAAGGTGAAACTTTTGATTCAATGCAGTTTTCTGACAAAGCTGGTACAGCAACTCTTGTGTATATTACTAACTGATGAAAAATGTACTGTGATAGATCATCTTGAAACAAATATTCGTTTTAGGTCGTCCCAAGTGTCAAGAAGGATGCCCTAGTTCATATTTCAATAATCCCCACTTGTGGTTCAGATAAAATCGTTTACAATCATGAGTGTGATACATCTTCTTGAAACACAAATTCGTTCTAGGTCGTCCCAAGTGTCAAGAAGGGTGCCCCAGCTCATATCTAGACACACGCTAGTGTGTCGCGCCAAGTAAGGCAACAAACATCACAACAAACATCACATTAATTCAATTGTCGAGGTTTTAAACCATTGTAGCGCGACGCCATTGCGTCAGTGTCTTATATCTTGCAGCATAGTTGGGCACATTTCAGGTACTTGGGGAAAAATAATAATGCAGTACAAAAGCTTAAAATGTGTTGAAATCGAGAGCAATGACCCACCTGACAAAAATTAACTCGTGTTTGAATGCCAGCTATGCTGCTTTCAATGCAAAATCTGCCCCTCAATAACGTTGAAAATGTGTTACTAACTAGCTAGTCCGCTTACCCCCATGTTAAATCCCATAGGGTGATTATTCATCGATTCCCAGATAATGGGAAGGCTTCCAGCTATGAAATTGGGCGAATGGGTGCACTACAATACGAACTGCGTACCTTTTATGGTTTGGAGCCTTGGGGCGTAACAGGGATGGCGTGGGAGGGCGCATAAAAATGAAAATATTGTTATAACCATTGTTAGTATTGTCGGCATCGTCTCTCATTGGACTGCCAAAGTTCCGACAATGAGAACGTGTATACTGACGTGCGTGCTTAGACGCACACTAGTGTATCACGATAAATCTAAACAACGTTGCAAGGAAATTGTCGGCGAAGCGTAGCCTATAACGGACACCAAATTGCAAAATGTTGGTTGGTCCGTTGGTCCGTTGGTTGCACATTTTTAGTCTGGGTGGAGCCCAAACCAAAGATCGGATTGGAATGAAATTTGGTACAACGCTGAATACCCCAAACAATATTGCTGAATCAAAATTTGACGTAAATCGAACAATTATTACGGGAGAAATAACAAATTTTCGAATTTATTTCTAACACTCACCATTGTAAATTTGGAATCGTGAATAGTTAAGGAATTCCGACGACGTATACACCTTGCTAGTGGTAATCAAGTGAACTTTAAAAAAAAAACGCCGAAATAAATCATCGTAGCTTCCTTACAGCTAATAATCTTTTTTGGTATAACTCAACGAAATAATACCATTTGATTATGGCACTTTAAGCACTAGAGCAAGGCAAGCATAAGGGAAAAAAACAGAAGGATTCGTTAACGACTCACATTCGTTTCGTTTGAAAAAGAATACTGGCAGGAATTTAGCAAACATGGCAACCAAAGTGGCGTTGACGCTATCAACGGGAATCTCAAATGTGAAACATCAAATCGCCGCTGCAGGAGGAAACCTCTCATATAAAACAACCGTACAAGGCAGACTACGTGTTTATATCACAACACGGAACAATAATTTGGCTTCGTATAATAATTTTAACATTCATGGATTGCTATGGAAACTGCCGACTCTCCATCCCGTGCTGAAGAATGAATAGCATGGAGGAAGGAATTAGGAAGGAACCTAATTCCTTCCTCCATGGCAATAGGCCTAACTGTTGTCGCTTACGAAACTAAAACGGGTGATAACAATTACGCTTAAAATTAGGCTTTAGAATTATTTAAATGCTATCTTCTCACCCAAGCTAACACCCTCTGACCTACAATTGCGATAATTCTATTATTTTTTTTAAATTAGCGCTCGCCGTTGCAGTATGTGCCGGAGGTGTGCGATTTAACGTTGTCGTAGGAGGCGCCGTAGGGAGCCGCGGAATTTTGAATCTTTTGATTAATTTGAAGTACCGTTACTGATGATTGTTTAGCTTGCAGTTAAATGCTTTATTGTTAATATTGTAAGTCTACGAAAGGTACTCTGAAATAAATATAAACAATGTAAGCATTATTGACGGTGGCAACTGGCAAGTTCCTTGCCAGCTTAACCACGGCGGCTAACGTGTTATTTTACTATGGCGGCGATGACGTAAAGAGGATGCAAATGCCGAAACAGAAACTAAATGTGAAAGCAAACGAAAGCATCTTAAAATTAATATGAAACGTAGCCTACCTAAAATGAAAAAAAAAAAAGCTAAAAAGTTAAAAACACCAGCAAAGAGCTTCAGCTCAAATGTAGCCGAGTGAATATTGCCCCCAGCTTTTTAAGGACCCTCAGCAAATATTACAAAGCCATTATAATGAGAGTAAATACAAATTTAAAATAAATTTCTCTCCACTCCGCCTACAATAGGCCCAAAGCCTGTTTCCTAGTAATATAATAATAATAATAATAATAATAATATAATAATAATATTTTACAACTGTAAAATCAAAGCAAAATAAACAAAGCCAAAAATTGGTAAATAGGCAACCAAGTTGATAGTGGTTCGGCCTCTAGGCAAAAGGTAGTAGCAAATTGTTAAAACCAATTTCTTGTTGACGTGCCACTTTATTACACATCTGCACGGTAGTGGAGTTGAGTTTAATACACAATTAAAAAAAAAAAGACTGATATCATATCAAAAGCCAAAACTGGTAAAAGGGGCCGCCAAGTTCCGAATGATTCAGCCCTTCAAAGGAGTGATATCAACAAACCAAAACATTCGCCAACTTCATCGCACCAAATGATACTTTGGACGTTTAATGAAAACTTGAACATTGCTACCCAAAGTAGCAATGTTATAGTTTTCATTTAACCTTCGAACTATGTAGCCGTACGATTAACTTGGCGAATGTTTTGGTGTGTTGATATCACTCCTTTAAAGGGCCGAACCATTCGGAACTTGACGGCCCCTTTTACCAGTTTTGATTTTTGATATGATCATTTTTACTTGCAGTTCATCACGGTGGAAAAAATAGTAACCCAGCGATGAAATGGGTAGCAAGATCATTGTTATCCATGGCGCAAAAACATCGTGTGATCTGTTGCTATTTTTAAACTGATTTTCGTCGGCAGAATTAAATTAATTCGCTTCACAATACCGGGGAGGGGGGGGGGGAAGGGGTTTCGTTGTTTCGATTAATAGTCCTGGACGTATTTTGCGAGTTTATTACCACTTTGTGTGTTTTATGTATGCAAGGTTTGGTATTATTTAGTTCAACTGCGTCAAGCAAACTAATGAATAATGGCTTATTCTGCAGGCTTGAATTATAGCCTAAGTGTAAGAATTAATTTAGCAAAGTTTAGTATGCTATTAATTAATTTCGGATAAATTCTAGTTAATTTCTAATAAATTGATATGCTACTGCTATTTGTGTCTTCACTTAAAGAGATGAACTAAATTGAGCATTTTACAAGTACTTATTTTAAAAAATGAGTTTATTACTGGAAATATTGTTCTAGTTTAATTTTCCAGAAGTATCGTCTAGTGAACTTCGGAGGAAATGTAATAGGCCTACTAATTTTTTCCATATTGAATTTTGCCTAAAACTACATAGTGTTGAAAAACCGTTTGATTGTCTTTTCTTACATTTTGCGGGCGGCTAATAAGTAAAGGGAAGTAATTGAATGCTTAACGTTTTTCTAAGCTTAATGATATTACATGTTTTTGCGTATAATAACTTGGTGTTAATATTTTATAGTTTCAGTCAGTCTGATTTAAAATTAAATATCCTTCTATCGCATACGAATGATGGTGAGGATAAAGTATTTTTCAAAGGCACAGAAGTATTTGTTGACCAAAGTTATTTGAATTTTGATTCAACTTTAAGCTGTAGTTCTAATCGTAGTGAATTAAGTTTTACCAAGCCGCCAACTTCGCCCATAGTTTCAAGATCCTATAAGAAATTCGTGGAGTTTGATCCAGTGACACTCAACAGTTTGCCGTTTGACGTGTTTATTTATTTTATTTATTTAATAATTGCATCGCACAATTTGAGCAAAAAGCAATACCAAAATCAAATTACAAAATAAAACACAACAACAACATAAAAAGAACACAACATGGCACATTTGGTTTAAGTAGTATGGCTACATTCTAAAAATCTTAGGTTTGAAGCAATTTTTGCAGAAAACCCATCTTCACTGCTACAGACAGCAAACTCCTTTGGTAGCTCGTTCCAATCAACGATAGTGCGGGGGGAAAGAAGACTCTGCAAACACATTTTTCCTACACTAGTATCTCTTTACCTTCATAGAATGGTCAAGCTGACCAACAAAATCGGGTGGTTTACAATACTGACCAGGATCAAGCAAGGTACGCCCATGTAATATGCGATAAAAAAGCATCAGCCTATGATCCTTTCGTCTGTTTGCTAAGGATTTCCATTTCATGTCATTACAAATCTTAGTGACACAAGCTTCTCTACAATAATTCCCGCTTACCATCCTAGCTGCCCTCCGCAAAACTCTTTCCAGGCAATCAGAAAAATTTTTGGTATATGGGTCCCAAACAGCTCCACAGTAATCTAACTTGGACCTAGTAACAGCATTAAAAACAATTTCATGGACCCTAGGACATGCATCATTCAAGGTTCTATGAAAAAAATCTGATTTCTCTGTTTGCCTTTGCACATACAACTTCAATATGGTCAGACCAAGTCAGTTTGCTATTTATCGTAACACCCAAACAAGACATACTCTCAACAGCCACTAAGGGATTTCCCCTTAACATGTACACTGGGGTAGGATTATTACGTTTGTGAGTAACATGCATGTATTTACATTTTAAAATATTCAACTTCATTTGCTAAGTATCACACCAGCTTATGACATTATTCGAATCAGATTGTAACATTTGTTTATCATTTCCCCCCGCTATAATACGATAAATGTAATTATCATCAGCACACAATTTGTGATTTGATGACAGCACATCCATAAAGTCATTTATGTATAGTAAAAAAAAAAAATCGGACCACTTACTGATCCCTGCGGAACGCCTGATGTAACAGGCACTGTATTGGACTTGCTACAATCAACCATGACATATTGAAAACGGTTTTTCAAAAAACATTCAAACCACGAAATTATTTCTCTGGACACACCGTAGGCTTCTAACTTGCTAATGTGGTACAGTGTCATGTGGTACAGTGTCAAATGCCTTGGCTAGATCAAGAGAAACAATATCTATGGGAAGACCATTATCCAGTCCTAATGCCATATCATGAATCATGGACACTAGCATGAGTTCACACAACGAGCCCTTCCTGAAACCGAATTGTTCATGAGTAAGTAGTTTTTCATTGTCTAAAAACTTTACCATCTCACTGACAATTATGTGCTCCAACATTTTGCAACAAATTGAAGTAAGAGCCACAGGTCTGTAGTTGTTTACTTCACTAGGCTTTCCAGCCTTAAACAATGGTACGACGGCGGACAGCAGCCAGTCTTCTGGTATTTGTCCCCGCTGTAAGCTTTTTTAAAAAATTTTTTCCAAGAAGAGTGTACTAACGTCTGCAGTGTTTTTTAGAACCGTTGCCACAATGTGATCGGGACCACAGGCTTTTCCTTCCTTTTGAGAATTTATCAGATGTCTTATGCCAGCTGAACTTATGGTGATATTTTTGATTGTATTTCCAGTTCGTTGGGTTAATCGTGGATTTCTCCCCGACTGTAACGGCTGTGTAAACACCGATTTAAAATGATTGTTTAACAAATCAGCTTTAGCTTTGCTCTCAGTCACATACTTATTATTTGTACACATGGCAGGAATGCCACATACCTTTGGATTTATGCTTTTAACATATGACAAAAAGCGTTTTGGATTCAAATTAATGTCACCACCAAGTTTGGACATAAAACTGTGTTTGTTTGCACGAATTTGATTCTTTACTTCATTTCTGATAGTCTTTAACTCTGCTAGTGTGTTCGGTAAAGGTGTAGCTTTTGCTTTCTTCCGTATCCTTCTTGCTTTCCGTATCTTTCGCTTTAATTCTCTATTCATCCAAGGTTTATCATTTTTTGACGAGATATAAGAGATTGGCGAAAACTTATTTTTGAAGAACTCCCAGTTTTCATTCACCGAGTGTGAGTCAGCAGAGGCAATAAAAACAGAGTAGCTTTGCTCAAGTCTCTCGTTTACTTGAGACCAATCAATCTTTTTTACAGCAGCCGCCTGGTGTGTTTAGGCTGTTTCAGTTCACCGACGAGAGGTAGTGTAACAACCACAGTATTGTGGTCAGAAATGCCTTTTTCAACCTCAACATTAAACTCCCCATCTAAGGAAGACAAAATTAAGTCCAAACAGTTTTGGCCACGAGTAGGCTTATCTACTATTTGTTCGAGACCATAACTGTCCATCAATAACTGCAGCCCATCGGGTTTCACACGTTGAATCTCTCCACTTCTGATCATGCCATCTTAAATCTGGCAGATTAAAATCGTCTCCAATCACAATATTCTTCGCACTTTCAGGAATAATGCTTCTTGTTTGATCGGAAAATTTACTTAGAGTAGCCTCGTCATGACTGACCGGGCTATACACACAACCGAGCCACAGGATTTCGCTTTTACACAAAAATACCTTAAACCAACAGAACTCAATGTCATCATTTGTTTGAATCGGGCAAGAATCAAGAGCATTTTCACGACAATGAAAACACCCCTAGCCCTTTTTTTGCCGATCTCTACGATAAATAATGTAATCTGTAAGGAACCAACTGTATACATTATCTTCACCATCCAGCCATGTTTCCGTAGCCAGAATTATGTCTGGATCGTGAAAACTTATCAATTCCTGCAACTCATCTCCTTTATTTCTAAGGCTACGAAAATTAACGAGAATCAGGCTTAGACGTTTACGTTCTCCTCCTGACTTGCTCTTGAGGTTTTCTTCCTTGTCACAATCTTGTTGTTTCGGAGAACCGGGTCTCTCTCCCCGTTGTGCCTCCTCTGTTGCATCTCTCGAAGCAAGTTTTTTTTATTTCATCCCTTTCCTCTTTAGATCTATCTGGAGAAATTGCAACTTGCTTGGTGCACCCTGGGAAAACCATATCTCTGTATTTAAATGCTTTGACTAAAACAGTTTGGTGCTCATCAGATGAGCCCACTTTTACGAGTAAAGGCCGGTTTCCAGTGTTTCCAGGAAGCTTTTTTCCTAATCTAAAGTGTTTTACCACTTTAACATCTTCAGAGACCGCTAGCCTGGTGAACACTTTTTTGGCATTTCCAAGATCGTGAGCAATCTCTCTGGGATATTGTACATAATAATATTTTGTTTCCTGTCTTCTCTTTCTTCCAGTTTTTTTATCACGAGATTTTCACACATTTCCACAGTAAGAACATATTTGGCAGTGTCACCTGTCGAATTTCTTTTGGATGCAACATCAGCATAGCCAACAAGCGATGGCCAAGTTTCATCTCTATCAGTGTTACAGGTTTCGTGTGCCTTTTCCACAGTTTGCAGTTTCTCCTTGTAAGCCTTCAACTCGGATTGATTTTTGCACAATGTTGCCTCAAGCATTGATTTGTCGTTAACAAGTTTGCTAACAAGTTCAGTCAAGGCCTCTAACTTACTGTTTAGCTTGCAAGCCCGGCACACGAACGTTAAGTCCATCTCATCAACTTGATCAAAGGCGGCAGTGATCGAACAACAAACAGTCATCGCATTCATCATAATAGATCCATTGTAATTTATCTCCATTTTCGCTGGTCATTGTTCGACATGTTTTTGTGACATCGGGTGACAAACTCTTCCTACCATTTTTTTTGTTGCACTTTTTGGAGACACGATGGGGCTTGTAAGGCATCATGAATTTAAATTCGACCAAATATCATAAAAACTCCTGTTAAATTTACAATAACAACACGTGTTTCCCAACAAAAACGTTCCACTCCATAGTAAAGACAACACGTTTCGTAAAACAGATAGAAAAATATAAATGCAGCGTCACACACTTAACACTTTGCAGGATTCTCTCTAGGAAGAAAGCGGCTGGCTTCCAAACACTTTAGTCCTGCCAAGACAAAAACAGGGGGATGCAGTTGAACGTACACTGTGCATTCCAAGGTGCCAACCACACTGATAAGTTCCGAAAAAAATCCGTTTTATGGGTTTAAGAATAATACATGTTTGGTGGTTTTCGAGAAAAACAAGATGGCGACTCCCAAGTGGAGAGCCACACTAAAAAACGCAGTTTTGAAATACAAGCAGTATATCAAACACTAAACATGTTTTAAAAACTGTCCTGGAACATTCATGGTCCACTCAACACAACAACAAACTTTGAGATTAACACTGACACACGTACACGGGGACATCAAATGAAACTGATTATCCCAGGGTTTAAATTAAATTGTAGGAAGGCATTCTTCTCCATTCGCATCACACTAGTTTGGAATTCGCTTACTGAAAACATTGTCTTGGCGCCGTCACTCTACGTTTTTTAAAAATTATTAAATGAATATAGTTTAAAGGCCTATTTACTCCGTCCTGAATTTTGCCCATGATTGTGGGATTGATTTTAATTGGAATTGAATGCTTAGACGGACTAGCCATCATTGTTGAATAGTGTTTTTAAATTTGTATATATATGTCTCCTGACAAAGTATCTATTGATACTGATACTGATTGTTTTACCATTTTATATCTTGTTTGTAATGGCTGGTAAGTCGTAAGTGGTCTTTCGAGACCCTCTCTTACCATTTGCTTTTCTGGAGCAAAAAAAAAATGTTATTATATTATTAAACTTCCCCAAAAACTTTAAAACATTGTAAAGTCCAGCAATTTGCAGAGCAAAATCAAACACATGGCTACCACTGATCTCTATCAGTCTGCATTCATCATGTACCCAACAATAAACAACTCAAAATCTTGTTGTCTGGCATTGGGCAAAAAACGTACGCTTTTATTAAGAATTAATGTACTCCTGAGTTACTTAGTACTAAGACCTTAGCTGAAACTGATAAATTGCTTGAAGACAATATTGATCCTACCACTTCTTACATTACTGAGAGGGTATCTTCTGGAGGCATGATAGAATTGCAGGTGAATCAATACCAACCTTATTAGAGAACTGAAATACTTACAGATAACTGTAACTCTTCAACACGCTTCTCAAGGCGGCCCTTAGAGATAAATTTGTCTCTGGTATAAATTGTAAGGAACCTCAACAGGAGCATATGGCCATGGCCCCTGAGCTGGTCACTTTTGACAAGGCAAGTGAATGACAGTTCAGAGAAAAATGTTGCCTAATTCCAAGTTACCATTACAATTAATAATATTGAAAGTAAATGGTCTAAAAGACTTAAAGAGAGAGTACGAGCTTGATTTGAAACATAATTATAAAATACATAGAAATATGATTGAAGGCCGCGGTCTTTAAGGAGCACAGTAAAAGTTAACTGTAAGTTACTATACAACGAAAAGGAAAAATATGCATACAGGCTAGTACAATCACACACAGGTGAATATCAATATTAAAGAAGAAATGCGTAATAAATGACACAATAGTGTAATCCCACACTGGATCATGTCAAAAATTGGGGAAAAAATATAAAAACTATGCAAAGTAAAGAAAGTAAAAAAAATTCTTAAAAAAGGCGTTAAACAATGTAAACGCAAATCTAAATGGAAAATAAGATGATATTAATGGATAAGGAAAAGGAGGAAATGGAAATTAAATTACCATTTTAATAAAGTGGCATTAATAAGGCAACTCTTAAAGTAATATTTTTTTTTAATTGTGAGAACTTCGGTTTTAATTTATCGAGGAATGATATTCCAGACGGTGGATATTTGATCAACCTGTTACACCCTTTCCCAGTTGGCTCTCTCCTTATTTTTACTAATAATACTGGGTAGGATGAACATCTGTTGAACGTCTCTATCGAGGGTTCACCAGGTTTTGGGGTCGTACGGGTTTTCACCATATCTAGACACACACTCTAGACACACGCTAGTGTGTCGCACCAAGTCAGGCAACAATCATCACAACAAACATTACATCAATTCAATTGTCGACGTTTTAATCCATTGTAGCGGACATAGGGCCTTAGGGCTTCGGGCAGATGACCAGGAGTGGTTAACGCTCGTTAAACCCTTTGAACCTTTGAAGCGTCAGTGTCTTATATCTTGCAGCATAGTTGGGCACATTTCAGGTACTTGGGGAAAAATAATAATGCGGTACAAAAGCTTAAATTGTGTTGAAATCGAGAGCAATGACCCACTGACAAAAATTAACTCGTGTAGGAACGCCAGCTAAGCTGCTTTCAATGCAAAATCTTACCCTCAATAACGTTGCGGATGAGCTAGCTAATTCTAGTCTGCTCATCCCCATTGTAATTTCCATAGGGTGATTTTTCCTCGATACCGAAATAACGAGAAGGCTTCCAGCTATGAAATTGGACGAACGGCTGCAGTACGATACGAACTGCGTACCTTTTGTGGTTTGGAGCCTAGGGGTGTAACGAGGATGGCGTGAGATGGCGCGTAAAATACAAAAATATTGTTATAACCATTGTTAGTATTGTCGGCATCGTCCCTCATTGAACAGCCAAAGTTCGGACAATGACAACGTGTGTACTGACGTGCGTGCCTAGACACACACTAGTGTAGCACGATAAATCTAAACAACGTTGCCAAAGAAATTGTATTCACGTCCAATTCACGAAAAATAAACCAACTCTAAAAACAAAGCAAAATAAAGCCAAAAAATGGTGAAGAGGCTACCAAGTTGAGAGTGGTTCGGCGCTTCAAAGGAGTGATATCAACACACCAAAACTAACGAAATTACAACAAAATTAAAACCAAACCAAAAATCTATAAAGAAGTGACCAAGTTGAGAATGGTTCGGCAAAAGGTAGTAGCAAATTGTTGAAAACCAATTTCTTGTTGACGTGCCAATTTATTACACATCTGCACGGTAGTGGTTTAATGCACAATTTTAAAAAAAGGACTGATATCATATCAAGAACCAAAACTGGTAAAAGGGGCCGCCAAGTTCAGAATGGTTCGGCCCTTCAAAGGAGTGATATCAACAAACCAAAACATTCGCCAAGTTAATCGCACCGCTTAATAGTTCGTAGTTTAAATGAAAACTTGAACATAAAGTAGAAATGTTCTAGTTTTCATTTAACCTTCGAACTATTAAGCGGTGCGATTAACTTGGCGAATGTTTCGGTGTGTTGATATCACTCCTTTGAAGGGCCAAACCATTCTGAACTTTTACCAGTTTTACCAGTTTTGGTTTTTGGTACGATATTCCTAACAGCACAAAAGTTACATGAGAGCCTATAGGTTTTCCTCCCATACTTATTTATTCTGTTATTCAATACTGAACTAATTCAAATAAAACAATACCAATTAAGCAGTCAATACAATGAATATTAACGTAACAGATATGTGTCAATAACTGAGTGCCAGTAGAACAAATCAGTTAAACTTAAATAAAACAATATTTGGAATTTCGGCATATACTAAATTAACTTAATCGATGAATTCGATACAAGTCAAATCAATACAAGTCAGTTAATAACAGAATTAATTCTACGAGACCAATGATTCGGTTGTGGTATTAAGTTAACCTAGTACAAGGGTTTTGAGCATTATGGTCATCGTAGCGTTCGGCTTTTCTTCCATCTCGGTCGGCAACAAGCTTCGAAGTCGCCTGGTCGTCCGTCTGGCTTTTGGGTGGCAGCGACCTCAGTCATGAATGTATGGACTTTCATTCTGCTGGTGTGTTTATGCATGCTCTCTTTCCCTTATATACGATTTTTCCGTGTTGGTATAGATAGCTTTTTGGCTTGCTTAATGTATATTCTTATAGTTACAAATTCGTTGGTTTTGTACGTCATAGAATGACTACTAATCTTCTTAGTAATGCTTTATTCCTCGTGTTTCATCGTGGCAAGCATTTCGACGCATGAGCATTCGTGGCATTCATCTCGACTCAACCTTGGGAAACCCTTTTGGTTCGACAGGATTTACTTCCTGTGAAATGGTTTATGGTTGTGCGATCAATGGTCTGTAAATTAGCTTAACACAATTGTACAGTATATTGGATGTACAGAAATAAATCTTAATCAGTTATACATGAAATAACTGTTTCTAATGTGTGCTTATACTATTCTAAACTATACTTATTCTAAACTATGCTTAACTAAACTAAACCAACTCAATCTAAATTTAACTACTCTAAACTTAACTAATCTAAACTTGACTAGTCTAAACTTGACTAATCTAAAGTTGACTTAACTAAACTAAACTTAACTAATCTAAACTTAATTAATCTAAACTTATTCCCCGGCTTTCTAATATAATAATAATCTAGTTTCGCCCCCCAAGTAGGGGTGGGGATTCAGAAGGGTCACAGATGTGGCCACTGCCACTGATCCCAATTTTAAAATGGTAAGTAGGCATCACTGATAAGAGCGCTTAAGGAAACGAGAGAGGTCAACTTGATTTAGTAGCCTTCTGAAGCCTCCACGGGGCCACAACACGATTTGTAAAGAAATGCTTATGACAGTCGAAGTGGCATCCCGACACCTTCAATTTCAAGGAGTGACCACGAATACCAACTACATCACATCGATCGAAAAAAGGAAGATCCATGGGCAACATGCCATGGATGATCCGATATGTAAGAATCAGTTAAGCCGTAAGACATTTAAGTTCAAGGGACTCGGTCGAGACCCAGCATACTCCATCGTTGCCCTGAAGGAAAACGGCGAAGTCCACGCAAAGAGCCTGTAAAACTACGCTGCATGGATTCAAGTCGGTCGATATCACCAAGTAAATATGGCGACCACACCGGACTGGCGTTCTCCAGGAGAGGCCTCACATATACCAGGGCTGGGGAATTTGCCCTATTCTAAGCGTTTGACTGCCCTCAATCTAGACTCCTTGGAACTGCGCAGACTGAAGACCGATCTCATCTTGACATACCGTATTCTACATGGCATGCTGGGTGCTGACCTTCCTTTTTTCGAGGTCTGCCCGGTCACAACTACACGCGGTCATTCCTTTAAGATAATGCATCCGCAGTTCAAGTCAGAATGTCGTAGAGCCTACTTTTCTGCACGAATTGTTCCAGCCTGGAACTCACTTTCCAACTTGACCGTCACGAGCACCTCTGTGGCTCTTTTCAGACGACACTTAACCCCGGCAATACTTCACAACTTCGTAAAAAGACCTGAGCATCTTTCCCAGGCTCCATGAAGGGTCCTTTAGCTATTCTGATGCCTTACTTCTGTTTTGACGCCACGTTTCCTTTGCACAGGGTTGGTGTAAGTGGGTCCAGGTCCCTTCCTTCTCCTAACCACTTAATGGGGGTTAAACAGTACTTATACTTATACTTATACCTTAAAAGCCCACATAAGAGTTGGTCTGTCATGGCTTAAAAAACACCGCTTAACAATCGAAAGGCAGGTATGGTTATAATACCACAGTGAATGAACAGCTTTATGTCGAAATTCAGATGAATTCCAAGATTGCGAATGTATGAAACCGAATTTAGAGGGGAATTGGATAAAAAGTACGGGTGCGAAGGGTTTTTTTTCCAATATGAAAAGCACAACATTTAGAGCCAGAGATCGGTAGTTGCCAAAAATCAGATCAGGACGACACAGAGCTCACTTGGTCTGACAAAAAGTCGAAGTCGGATTCACACAGCACCTCAGACCCGAACCTAAGGTCGTCTGCGAATTTAAGTTTTGGTTTATCAGGCATAGACGTGACGTTTGTCAAGTCGTTCAGAAATATGACAAAGAGTAATGGGCGCAATACGGACCCCTGAGGGACCCCGCTAATAATATCAGTGGCAGACGAGAAGGTTCGTTCAATTAAAACCCGCTGGGATCGCCCCATTAAAAAACTGGAGATCCATTTCGACAGGGAGCCACAGACCTCAATTTCTGTAAGTACTGTGAACAACCGATTCAAACGCGTTTTGAAAATCGAAATAAATAACATCAGACGGAATATCCAAGTCAAGGGCTGAAGTCCAGCTTTCCATTGCCAAGAGCAGTTGCAATGTTGTAGAACGATTAGTTAAAAAGCCAAACTGATCCTGGTTTATTAAGATCTGCGATTCCAAGAAAGCCTATAGATCTTCACGAATAATCGATTCCATGACTTTGCATGTCACCACAGTGAGCGCAATAGGAAGGTAATTCTTGGCATCAGAAGCACTATCCTTTTGATAAATAGGCACAACATTTGCAGTATTCCATACAGATGGTAGTTGGCCCTCCATGAAGAACAAGGAAAAGATGAATGCCAGTGCAGGATATATCTCCAATGCAGCATGCTTTATGAGAAAAGCTGAGTAACCGTCAGGTCCCACAGCACGGCTAGGTTTAATTCGATTTGAGGCAGTGAGAACCCGTGTTT
The DNA here is from genome assembly GCA_023313725.1 of Lithobius niger. NCBI lineage: Eukaryota > Metazoa > Arthropoda > Chilopoda > Lithobiomorpha > Lithobiidae > Lithobius > Lithobius niger. The sequence goes on along the minus strand of JAHWFP010067652.1, from coordinate 22,235 downwards.
CAGAAAAACTTACATCGGCTAAATGAACTGGTGGGTCAGGTCCAAAAGAATCAGGTGCAAACGCCGAATTGTTGTCAGTGATTCCATTTTCGGAGAATAAACGATTAAGCATGTTGGCTTTGAACTCGTTTTCAAAAAGGTTAAGATCCTCCTTGCTAAAATGGAGGTAGGGAACGTGCCTTTCCGGTATGTCGTCTGTACAGACGAAAAAGGGAAGAGAGATTTCCTTCCTTGATCATATTCTTTTCAAAATCATTGTGCCAATTTTCAACAAGTAGGTGATAGGCTTTTCTGCTGCTAAGATAAGAAGACTTGAGTGAGGTGGACAAGGGGTTACTTTTAAGTTTGCACCACAAGGTGAATTTTCTTCTCGATGGCTTCGTCAATGGTTTAGGCTTCCCCAGATGTCCATTAGTCAATTGAACAGAACAGAGTTCAATAAAATAATCGAGCAATGTGGTGAAGCCAGTTCAAACATTTACGACAGAGTCACCAAATAATGGCAGCAGATCTGCCCAATTAATTGTAGACTAACAAATGCAGCCCCAGTTCCACCACCAAATCAAGTAATACACGGTGTTGGTAATGATGTAGTAAGAAGATTCCAGTCAATACTGGCCAAATTAAAGTCAAGTAGTATGTTTTGATACGATCGTCTCATCGACGAAGCAATATAGGTTGCCACCTTAGTAATTTGTAGAGTATCCGAACTGTCAGGGAGATAAAGCAAAAAAGATTTACGCATATAGATGGACAGTGATCCCCTCAACATCATGTTTGTA
>JAHWFP010067652.1:0-21053 GCA_023313725.1 Lithobius niger | reverse complement strand
TTATGACATGTTATCTTCCCTTACATGTGTTCTTATTGTTCATTGATCATTGTTCATTTCCAATGTTCGTTTCCAAATGTTCGTAATCACATTTGTTTGTCTTCTCTTCTCTGTTCGTTCACTAGTGAGTTGTTTCTGGTTACACATGGAGTTGTTGATTTTTGTCTCCATGTTTAAGACATCTTGTGATTAATGAGTAACAGTTGATGGTTTGAATAATAGTATGTCAGGTGAATGTTAGACCATTATAACAGTTGAATTAACAACAGCATGCATGTTAGTTGGTAGTCTCTTCTTCTGACAACTTGGTTGATCCAACATTCGTTGTAGCACATCTTCATGTAGCCTATTAACCCTTCTCTGTTAGCGTGTATTGGGTGGTGTAGTAAGAGTTACTCTTGCTGTGGTTTTATCACTGTTGTGCATTGGTATCTACTAACTAGTAATTCGGTTATAAAACAACCAAAGACATCTTGCTGATAGTAGTTCTGCTAAAGGTCTGGTGACATTTTGGCTTGTTTCTAGTACAATAGCTATGTACTGTACGTTAAAATTGAATTTCGCAATATTGTGCCATTTATAGATATACACACACTTCTATAAGTAATTAGATCATGAATAGGAAGAATGTCAAGCTTATAAAAAGTGGGCGACTGTGGTTTTTTGACGGTAATTGCAGAATGATTCGGAGAGCATTGCTTTGATGTTTTAAATCGTTATTTACTCGTTTTCAACAAACTCATCCAGACAAGTGTACAATAATTAGATATGTTTGAAAGTTATAGTAAGTGCCATTGTTTTAGGTTTTCCCAGTCACGTATGTCGAGCATGCAAATTTAAAGAGTACAAATGTCAAATTCGTGGCTCCAAGGGGCATTTACTCTTTGTATGTAAGTCCAAATTATCGAACGAGTTGCATGGTGCTCCCTTGTGGTTAAAACCGAGAACGGGTATTTCTGGTGCAAAGGATAAAAAGAAAAAATAATATTAATTATTCCAAAAAGGCACATAATATTCAGACTTGCCTGGAATTCGCCAACAACAGTTTGACAGTCTCATTAGTCAGTAAATCTTCTAAATAGACTGTTGACTGCAAATTTAATGGTCAGACATTAACACTGGAATTAGATACAGGAATTGTGATGTTATGATTATACTTAGGGCTTCGTACGAGTACTTTTCCACCTTGAAAGCCCGCATCGATCACTTCAAAATAATAGTCGGATGAGATTATTAATCCTCTAGGCTTATTAAAGTTAAACTTAGTTTTGAACGGTCGCACTGTGAGCCTGGATGCCATTGTTGCACCCGGCAATCAGCCAACTCTTTTCGGTAAAAGCTGGATCACGATGCATAATCTCAACCTCCATCAATTCTATAGTGTGTCTATCAATGAAACAGAAAATGAAGTAGCTAGTAGCATAAATTAGATTTCTGAAAATGAAATTTCATCGAAGTTCCGACGTCTGTTTGCTCTAGGCTTGGAACGTTCAAGGATTTAAAAGCAAAAATTCAAATGAAGCCAGATACTAAACCAAAATTTGTGAAGTCACGGCCTGTACTTCTTGCTTTGCGGGTGGAGGTTGAGGCTGAGTTGGAACGCTTGGTAAGAAAGAGGTTCTAAAGCACATTAACTGTAGTTCTTGGACGACATCTTGTTTTGTAGTGCTTGTTGGGAAGCCCAATGGGGATGTGCGCATAGTCAGACACTATTTGATTACAGTTAACCCCGAATTGGTTATAGAATACCATCCCATGCCTCGAGCTGAATTCTTGCTCCTTGATTTGTCAGACGCATTCGTTCAGATGGAATTGCAAGGGGGCATGGACTTGTATCGACACGGAGTTATGTTAACTCCGGAATTTTCTTAAATACTGACCCCTGTGTTGAACAGGAATTACAGTAACTCCGGTTTCTTAATTTGCTTTCAAAGTGTTTGAAATAAACCGGAATTGTGGTAACAGGGAGTTACCCTAACTCTTGTCTAATTTGACATTGATATGGTTGCGGTTTCTGATGTTATATGTACAGCCGCAGAGAGCGCAGCAACGCGAGCGAGGCAGGGATGTTATTTATGGTAATTCCGTGTTACTACAATTCCGGATTGTTTCAGACACTTTTAAAACAAATTACGAACCCAGAGTTAATAATAATAATAATATGCAAGTTCACCACAGAAACTGCGGTAGGACAACGGAAGGGCTGTGAACCTCTGACACCGAGCCTAATTTAAATGAATGTGGAGATTATGAACAACAAGACAAAGGGGAGAGAACAAATACCAGGTAGTCATGAGAGGGGGGCGCTTTAAAAATGGCTCAAGATCCTCCTCTCTAAGCCGACGACAAAAACCCTGCACTGTGGGTTGGTTTACAGTAGACGCGCTAAGTGAATTCCATACATTCACCACGCGTACCAAAAAGAAGTGTCGGCGGCAGTCCAAGCGTGATCCCTGTGCCACCAACTTCCAACCATGACCGCGTGTACGTGCTGGGTCAGTTGACATGTCAAAAAGAGGGGGGCAAACAGCAATAATGCCATGTAGAATCTTAAAAGTTTTTGTTAGATCGTATCTAATTCTACGTAATTCAAGGAGTTCGAGGCCCGTAGCCTTAAGGCGCGCAGAATAATTCTTCAAGTGTCATAGGCCTGCAATGCCTTTAGTAAATTGCCGTTGCACAGTTTCAAGGAGGTCAATGTCCTTAACTAGATAGGGGGACCAAACTGGGGTGGCGTATTACAAAAGTGGTCTGACAAACACCTTAAAGGTCCAAACTTTAGTCTGCAAGTTTCCAGAAGTGAAGCATTTATTTAACAAGGTTGAGCGACTATATGCCAGCGCACATGTCTTTTGACAATGCAGTGATGATTTTAAATCAGAGGTGAACCACACACCAAGGTCACGTACCTCCCTAACTGTAGGCATAGTTCATTGATCAAGGCAATACTGTGAGCACCCATTTTGGTTGCCCATATGGAAGGAGAAACATTTTGCGATGGAGAGTGGTAATTCCCAAGATTTAGACCACTCGGATACCTTTTGAATCTCGCAGTCAAGATTCAAAGATATTGGCGGGCTGAAATTTTCAGTACCAATTTTAAGGTCATCGGCAAATTTAAATCCGAAGGTACTGCCGTTGGTAAATCGTATGTCAGAGGAAGAGTAAGGGGCATAGGACAGACCCCTGTGGAACCCCACAAGGCACTGGCACCGCCGTTGAAGTTACCCTCGCAACCGCTACCTGCTGTGTTCGGTTTTGTTGAAAAGCCTTGATCCAACCAGCAAGGTTTCCCACTATACCACATTTAGCATTTTTCACTAACAGTTTACGCTGGATGACGGATTCGAATGCTTTTTTAAAAGTCGAAGTAAATCGTATCTGAAGGGACCCCGAGATCGAGTGCACTCGTCCATCTGTCCAGGACACAAAGTAATTGTAGGGTGGCCGATCTACCTGGGAGGAAACCAAACTGATCATCGTTTATGATGGAATATTGCTCAAAAAACTTTAAGATCACATCTCGAATAATAGACTCCATAATCTTACAAGCAACACATGTAAGAACTATGGGGAGATAATTTGTAGGGTCAGAAGGTGATCCCTTCTTGAATACAGGTATAATAATTGCAGAGCTCCATGCTTTGGGGATAAGGCCAGTCCTAAAGGAAGTAGAGAAAAATGTTGAGAGCGGGTAGCAAATTTCTTTTGCAAGCTGTTTATAAAAAAAACGCGGAAATTCCATCAGGTCCACACGAGTGGCTTGGTTTTATACTTTTGATAGCAGCTTCAACCAACTGTTCAGAGAAAACCACGTCAGAACAAAAGTAATTTCTTTCCGAAAACATGCCAGACGGAGGGTGCTGAACCCCATCATCAGTTATGAAATTAGCTGCAAAAATGGTACTCAGTACTTCAGCCTTAGCCAAATCATCTGAGTAGTAGTTATTTCCAGATTTAAGAGGTGGGAGAGAACATGATGATGAGGTCCTGGTAAGATAAAGACTGAAAAGAGCAGCACGACTCCTCAAACGGAGGGCGTCCACCTCACGCTTGCAGTGCCAGTCTTCAGTGGCCCTTGAGCAAAGTTTGCGCTGTGCATTGTAAGCACTTTTAGTAGCTTCACAAGGGTTTGATTAAAATTTCCTCCAAAGTCTCAACTTCCGAATACGGACTTTCGTAATGGATCGTGGAAACGGATCAGACCTAGGTCTTTTTACTTTCTGTGCTTCTCGGCAGAGCATGGTATGACCTGAAAGAATGCCAAGAAAACAATTCCACGCATGGTCAAAATCATGGTGGACGCTGAAGATATAACCGTCCCAGTCAAAATCGACAAAAGATAATTTAAGATTTTCGTAATTAAGCCTACCCTTCATGGAAGGGATAGATGGTTCAATGGGACTTTCTAATGAAACGAAAGGTAGGTTTAAGGACAAAAAAATACAATGCAATGATCACTATTACCAAAGTAATCCTCAACAGTAAGGTTGAAAATTAACCTCTCATCATCACAGAAGACCAGGTCCATGATGTTATCCCCCCTGGTGGGCCTATCGACAAGCTGTATGAGCCCCAAAGGAGTAATACGCTCAATGAATAGCCTGTGGTGACGATCCGAGGTCCAATTTAGCTCCCAGTCCACAGTGCAAAGGTTAAAGTCGCCCAAGAGAATACAAGAGGGCAAGCTGTTAAATGAGCCAACAATGAAATCACAGAGTGTAACTACAGCCCACTCATCACGACTATCTGGTAGGTAGCCCAGGATTACCGTGACCGTAAAATTTGGCATCACAACCGCAATCCCTTCAGCGACTAAAGCAACAACTTCCACAACAATAGGGATATTTCTCCGATGAATAATGAGGAGCCCCCCACCTCGACTGCCACGATCACGCCTAATCACAGAGAATTTACGGGTATCAACTAACATGCCATCAGCAAAACCAGGATGTAACCAACTCTCTACAACAAAAATAATGTCAAAAGTATCCCTAAGAACCAATTCCTTAAAACACCCCAGGTTCCTAACAATGCTCCTAGTATTAAAAAAAGCACAAGCCAATTCACTAAAGACCTACCACTTGGGGTAGGAGCACAGTGACATTCCATGGGGTATGAATTCCTTACATTTTGATGTTTACCAACAGAGCATGAATTTCAAATAACTGCCGTTGGAGCACTGACTTTCCCTTTATGGTGAGGTGAATTTTATCACGAGCAAACAGAGTATAGTCGTTGCACAGTTCTTGATCGATTGAGAGGAAAGAATAATTTTTTTCGGTGGGCATAAGGCGAATCAAAGCATTCGTGTGTACAACTTTTTTGTCGATGTCACGGTTTTCTCGTCCAAGCCTTGGAAAAAGGCTGAGTTACTGTAATTCCGGGTCCACACAGGAGTCAGTATTTAAGAAAATTGTGGAGTTAACATAACTCTGTAGCTGTACAATTCTGGCGCCCCTTGCATGAGTTCACTAAGCTCCTTACAAAAAGCACCTGTCGAATATTGTTTCAGTAGCAAAGGCGCCCCCATGCCTATCTAGTTCTTACGGAATTTTTCAGAAGCACATGGAGGTTTTTCTTTAGAAAATTCCCTGGTTAACCTTTTTTTTTTTTATGCCATTGCGGTTTCTGGAAAAAGGAAGGAGCACAATGCGACGCTGTGCACAGTAGTTCTCCCCGTAGGAATGCGATGTGCAAGTTCGAAAGGACAAATGTCATCTAAACCGTTCACAATTAAAATATCTTGGCTTTGAACTAGATAAATACAAAATTGCCAACTTGCCAATAGTCCTGAATGCTACTTGACGAGTGCCTGAACCTACTAACGTTAATGAAAGAAGTCGTACTTCGGGAGTTTTTAAGGAAGTATAGGAAGCTTGTGTCAAACTGATCATCTATACTGGGTCCTCTGAAAAGAGCTTTCGCATCCAAAACAATACTGGCAGTGTACGAAATAATGTTCAGATGCCGTGACTAACGTTTGTGAACCATTTTTGAAATCTAACGTTCTAATACCCAAACCTACCACTCAAATTAGTTTGTTATGGGCTCCCCATGGTTTGGGCAGTTGTCTAATGCATGTTATGCCATTTGGAGAAGATAGGTCCATTGCTTTTGTGTCTCATATTCTTACAAAAGCAGAGAATTCCTACGCTCAGTTTGGTAGGGGAGCAGTAGCGTAGTCTTCGGAGTAAAAAAATTCCACCATATGGTCATCACTTTATCCTTTCAACAGACCAGACGGCATCACAGCATCACATGTCAGCATCACATATTCAGCGCTGGGCTGTATATCTGAATGGCTACCAATTTGATGCGCATCATATCCCAGTAAGGCTACTCTAATACGGTAGCTGACTTTTTGTCATGGATGCCTTTAAACACCGAAGTGTCAGACATAGTTGATCCCATAACTGTTATGAACTTAAAGGGCATAGATTCATTAGCCATCTTGGGCCAATAGCTTGAAAAAGCAATTCTTAAAGATAAAATTTTGTCTGGAGTTTACGCCTTACTAAAAATGGTTGCCCGCTCAGGATGGACGATGACACAATGAGCTCTTATTTTTCTAGAAAGAATGAACTGTCTCCAGAGTGTAATCTTTGGGGGCAACGCATAATTATACCTTTGTCCTTGTGACAACAAAATTTATGCGAACTACAATTTGGTTATTGTTGCATTGTCCACATAGCCCTTACTAGGTCTCATGTTTGGTGGCCAGGTATCTATAATGACCTGGAAAGAATAGTTCGAGTCTTTGAATCTTATCAAACTATTAAACACTAAGACATTAGTGCACCAAATAGGAATACCCAGCTACCTTTTGGGACTGCTTACACGTTGATTTTGCTGGGCCTATTGATAATGATGACTCTTATTACTGACACACATTCGAAGTTTCCTATTGTTTACAAAGTGAAGAAAATGTAGAATGGTAAAATAATATATGTATTCATGTGTGTGTGTGTGTAAGTTTTAGTCCGTAACAATCACCCGAATTTCGTTTCACGTGAATTGAACACTGTCTACAAACGTGTGACACACGGCATGTTACTACTGCTCCGTATTACCTGCAACTGAGCAGCTGAAAACGTCATCTGTAATTTTAAGAAGTCCTTAAAGGCTGGAAAGCTAAATGGAGAAACTTCTGAAAATGCGCTTCTCAATTATTTAATTACAGCCAGGACTATTAAACACACATCAACAGGTCAAACCATAGTGTTCTCTTCTTCGGTGGAGAACCACATATTCACCTATCTGGCTGCTGCCTAATAATGCTGATGTGGTTCACGACAATCAACGGAAACAACTTAAACCTTACCAGTGTTTGCCAAATCCAACTTATTCGGTAGGCGAAGTTGTTTGGGCACGAAATTACACACCCGGCACAACACGAAAATAGTAACGGGACGAATAACTAAAAACACAGATTTTCACCTCCTGGTTCAACTTTAGTCTATGTTAATTATTTTCTGAAACCAAATCCAATTAAGAGCCCGGCGCATTGAATCAGCTGATCACAACGTTCCATGCGGCACACATCTAACTCGTGAAGGAACTGTGTTTTTCTCTGTGCTGGGCATATTGGTCACGAGTCCCAGATTATCCCGTCTAGCGCGACGGAAATGACCTTGAATGACATCACTTCCAGTCAAATTTTCGATGATGATCCTTTAAAACCGTAATATCTCCTAAACAGTCGATTATAGAGCGAAATGGTTTAACCCCACTTCCCTCCCCGAAATGAAATCTTCCACAATCCCCTTCATCCTATACCCCCGTACATACATGCCCCTCCCCAATTTCGCGTTAATAACCTTATCTCTGTTGTAGGTAGAAAACACATGGATTTTGGTAGAAAATACACAGTTTTTGTTTGGCAGAATTTACATAGATTTTGGTACCAAATACACGTATTCTTTATGTGAAGGGTAAGCTACCTATTTGTTTAGGACAAATAACTTCACAGTCACTTTTATCATTGGCTTCAGTTAGACTTCTCAATGGAGATATCAGCTGACGTTAATCCGTCATCACCTTCCACATTCTATTACTATTATCATTCGTAGCGAGTTGCAGTATTTTATCTAGTCAGCAATTATGCAGTAAACGCAAAGAAATTAAGGCTACTTTTCTGTCGTTTATTTATCGGGCCTACGTTTTCAAATCGATTATGACTTGCAATGAGCCCTTTATTTAAACAGCTGGGACATGCAAAGACCATCACAGCTGGGACATTAAAGTTAAACTAATTCAAACGATTGAAGTGTTGCTGGTCTGAAGACCTGGACTGTCACTGTTTATACCATCTACCATCGTCTTTTATATAAACTGACTGACACTCTATTCTACCTTTCCTTACCGCTAAAGAACACTTACTGTGTTTTGTAGCAGTAAATACAAGTACTTGTGTTTCCCAGTGAGGCATTATGCATTCACTGCCACTGCTGGCATGGTGTCTGTTCACAGCTTTCACTTCATATACTCAAGGTAAGACTTTTGATACAGTGCAGTTTCTGATGATACTTTTACAGCAACTCTTTATGCTAATGTATGTTACCAACTGATGAAAAATGAACTTTGATACGTCTTCTTGAAACTAAAATTTATTTTAGGTCGTCCCGAGTGTCCAGAAAAATGTCCCAGCACATTTTTCGTTAATCCAACTTGTGGTTCAGATCGCTGCATTTACAATCATGAGTGTGAGATTAAGGAGAAAAATTGCAGGTAAGCTTAACGACAGTATGTAATGGCGAAGACATGTCACATTATTACACTAAAGTAACGTTTCTTTTGTTCAGCAAGTCATTAAAGAGGTAGTATCACCGATTGAAAACCGTACGAAAATACCGTGGTGCCATTTGGTTAGGCAGTGATATTGTTAACCTTTACAGGTTGCTTCCAGGTGCACGAGGACGTAGCAAATTTTCACTCTATAACTAGGAAACAGGCTTTGGGCCTATTGTAGGCGGAGCGAACTGATCTTCATCTCAAACTTATATTTAGTTTTTATTCTAATGATGATACTACATTTGTTAATGCTTCTTAAAAATCTGGGTGAAATACTTAATGAGCTAAGTTAAGTTGGGCTGTTTGTCTTTTGGCGTGACGTACTGCTGCTCTTTGCTGGCCTTTTTCTTATTTTAGCCCTTTTTTTTTTAAATATAGGCCTATAGCTACGTGTCAAATTTACGTTACGTTTGCTACAACATTTAGTTTTTGTTTAGTTATTTGTAGCCTCTTTTCACAGCCAACACTAAAGATGTGGGCCATCCCACAAGGCAATAATTCTTACATTGTTTACAGGAACTGCTGTGCAAAATGTAGTCCGCATATTAAAATATTAATAATAAGGCGTTTAACTGCAAGCCAAACAATCATCAGTACGATAGTTTTTAACAACAGTCAAAGGATTCAAAAGGTTCACAATACTGCTTTGGTATAAGACTTAACACTGCCCCCAACGAAAATGTTGAGCCACACACCTCTATCACGCACTGCAACAGCAATCTCTATTATATAACCTAAAAGAAATAACCATCACACTTTAGGTTAAAAATGTGTTAGCTTTTTAGACCTAGTTTTAGGTTTTAGGCCTATTTTTTAGAGTTTGGGCCTAATATTTATCTCCGATTTAATTTCTTAAGTAGCAGCTTACAACAACGGTTCGAGAATAGGCCTAATTCTTTATGCGATGCAACACGGTTTTTGGTTTCGAGCCTTCACGTTACCGAGGCAACCAGGAATCCATAAACTGAGAAAGGCAGGCATATTATTGTTTTCTGTTTCGTGCTTTCGTTTTTTGTTTTGTTTTTTATGGTTGCATTTGTTCCTGTAGTAGTTAAATGCAACCGGGTCATTGAGTTACGTCGAAAAAGATTATTAGCTATAGAAAGAAGCAACCAAAATTTAATTTGCCGTGTTTTTTAAAGTTCACTTGACCACCATTAGCATGGTGTATGCTTCGTCGGAATTCCTTAACTATTCAGGATACCAAATTTACAATGGTGTTAGAAATAAATTCAAAAGTTTTTAAATTTCTGCTTTAAATTTAAAATAATTGTTCGATTTACGGCAAATTTTGGCTCAGCAATACTAATTAGGGTATGAAACGTTGTACCAAATTTCATTCCAATCCGATCTTTTCGTTTGGACTCTACCCAGACTGAAAATGTGCAACCAACGGACGGACATTTTGCATTTTGGTGTCCGTTGTAGGCTACGCTTCGCCCGCTCGCTCCGCCAATTAAGGAGCTCGTGGCTTGTTTGTTTCGTAAAAAGAAATGGAGTTGCGCATTCCATTGCTTGATGCAAGCAAGTCCTAGAAAGTACTCGGTAGCGTTATATGTAGCCAAATTCTGCAGACTTTCAATCAGCGATAGTGCCACAGTAATTGCTTTTGTAAGCAAAAGGACCTGGCAAGGAATGTATTCTTTTTGGGTGTGCACCCTCATACGTAGTCACGCAATGACAGGCTAAGTTTAAGGGCAGTAGTGGCTTTTTTGGAGGCAACTGGTCGTTTCGGGCCAGGTCAATTGTGTTAGAGTTAAGGTGCGTTTTGTTGTTTTGATTTTGCTTTGGTGTTGATTTGTAGGGCAGATGGCCTGTAGAAGGCTACCGTCCTTGAAATAAATAATAATAATAAGGCCACTTAAAAAAAGAAAATTGGTTCTCGGGCATTTTTCTCACGAAATCCGTGCGGGCGGGAGGAATTTATTTTTTATTTTTTTATTTTTCGGCCCCGTTTTTGGAAATTTTTGGAAATTATTTTTTATTTTGGGTAAATCGGTGCGGGAGGGCCTGAGAACCAATTTTTCTTTTTTTAATGGCCTAATAACGAGTAATGCTTATTTTGATCACCGGTGGCGTTTTCCCAACATACCGAAAAATAGCATTACAAATGATTGAAATCTTTTTAGTTAATGCCTCCCCAAACGTCAAACCTTAAAAGGCACGTATTGGAGTTAAAAGAGTATTGCACCAAATTTCATTCGTATCTGTCGCATAATTTATTTTATATGAGCGGAATTAGTGGTCAGTAGTCAGTATATAGTAGTCAGCTGAAATCAACTTTTATCTTCCTGCACTTTTATGACATTGATACAGTTTATGCACGTGATTGAAATACAACTATTGCACAAAGGCTGCCCATTTCCAACAATGTTCAAGCTGTTTCGCCGCATGGGTATTTATCCTCGCCATCGTGAAATACGCTCAGCTCTGGTTTGTGTTGAAATACCAAAAGCTAGTGGCCATGCAACAACAATGCAGGAATTCAACAACGACTCTCTTACAATGAAGTTACAATGAAGTGTGACAATTATTGAACTTGGCGGACGGACCACTAGCGTGGTCCTTGATTAGCATGCCGTTTTCGGCGATCACGTTGGCTGGGTCATGCGCATATTCCCCCATTGGATCCAAACGTCCATTTCTCACAGGAACAAATTTAAATTTTATATCTGGGGATTCGGTTGGGGGGGGGGGGAGGTAGGGCGCCCCATCGCAAGCCCTTGGAGTGTCCCCCATCTTAGGGACAAAACAAACTCTTATGAGTCAGGTGCCTAATTCCAATGCTGTAGGCTTTTGGTGGGGCGCATGGGACTTTTGACTCTTCCTGTATAGTGTATACGTATAATAAATAATAGACAGTCCCCGCCAGTCATATTTCGTGCTGTACAAATTCTCTTTTACTCTCAAATACAATCAGTTAGTGATGGTCGATAATTAGTCGAACATCGTATACCGCGATATTAATTTCTGGTGGTCCCAATATCATTATAAAGTGAAAATTACGATACTATACTGATCGATATTAGTCGTTTTTCTTTCTGTAATTGAAGCCGAAGTTTAAAACTAGGATCAAAACTTTCCATTTGATTTAAGTGTAACCGATTGAAAGTAGGCAGAATCGGGCAAAACATCTAGCGCTATCTAGTACTGTCTAGCACTTGCTTGCACCAAATGCCCAACGGCATTTCTTTTAACGACACAAACAAGCCACGACTTCCTTAATTATTGTGTGAAAATTTGGTACGTCCTCGTGCACCTGGGAGCACACTGTAAAGGTTAACAATATTGCTGCCGCTAGATGGTGCCATGTTATTTTCTTTTCGTTCGCTTTTCAATCGGTGAATAGTGCCACTTTAAATTACCTCTTCGACCGACTAAATTTATTTTGTTTATTGCTGTACGGAACGAGCAAGCGCGCATTCTTTGTGTGCCAGTCACGTTACTCTGAGACTTGTGCGCCCCCCCCCCCCCCAACAGTGAAGCCAAACGTTCGTTTTCCATGTGGGGCGAGCATGGCCGAGAAGTAGTTTGACGGACACCAATGAATCCATTGCTGGTTTGTTCATTGCACGCATAAGTTATCATTTGTGAATAAAAATATACAGGGTGGTCCACAAAATACTGACGACCCAACATTTTTTAAGTCCAATTTTTCTAGTTAGCATCCCTCTGAAACAGGAGAGGACAGAAATCTTCCAGTTTCATTAGATTTGATTTCTGTGCGCTCTTGGTTCTGAGGGGTGCTAACTACAAAAGTTAGTCTTAGAAAATGTTGGGTTTTCAGTTTTTTGTGGACCACCCTTTATCTTATGTGATAAAAACAAACACTGTACATTTTTTTAATTTCTGACAATATCTTTTGCCTCCCCAACGCTTTTGAAAAATATGAAAAATTACAAATTTTGGACTAAATGGCATTTTTTAATTTTATTCATATTTATTTATTTTTTTTCAAAACTCAGTACCGCATAAAAGCTACCCTATAATTATGATAGTTATTGACTCTGTATTTTTACAATTTTTACAATTGAAGAAGTGAACAGTCCAAATTTCTAAATCAGATTTCGAATGAGAGGGAGTTAAAATTAATGCAGTTTTTAATCCAGAGAAGTGGTGCAAACATACTCCTGTTTTCTTTTTTGAAAAATTTGCTTGAAACAAATGCAATTCAGTATAGTTTGGTATCTTTGTATCACAATATAGAGCTCTGGAATCTATTTTTAAAGAAATATTAGCGCCATCCGACCCTACACTCGATTCCTTAACTGCCTTTCGTAGTTTTATGACGTTAGAACTTACTCTAAATCCCCTCTTACAACTTTCTAGACCCAACTATACTATCCCTAAAAAGTAGTAACGTTTCCCTATTCTATTTCATGGTGGAGTGAAACGACAAATTTTTTTTTGTTTTTAATCCAATACCGCGCAAAAGGTGTCTTATGTAATAAAAATAAACAATGTGAATTTTTTTTATTTCTGACATTATCTTTTGCCTCCCCAATGCCTTTGAAAATTATGAAAAATGACAAATTTTTTTCTAAAAACCATATTTTAAATTTTATTCATATTTATTTTTTTCAAAACTCAATACCACACAAAGGCTACCTTATTATGATAGTTATTAACTCTGTATTTTTTTTAATTCTGATCTGACGATATCTTCTGCCTCCCCAACGCCTTTGAAAATTAAAAAAATTTGAAATTTTTCCCAAACATATTTTTTACCGCTTATTTATTTTTATTTTTTATTGCACAATATGTTCACAGTGAACAGCTTGTGCAATTAAAAAATAAAAATGAATAAAAGGTAAAAAAAAAATGTTTGGTAAAAAATTTCACCGTCATTTTCGTGCTTTTCAATATGTGTTGGGGAGGCAGATGATCTTGTCAGATCAAAATAAAAAAAAATACAGCGTTAATAACTATCATATAAGGTAGCATTTGTGTGGTATTGAGTTTTGAAAAAAATAAATATGAATAAAATTTAAAATATGGTTTTTAGTCAAAAATTTGTCATTTTTCATAATTTTCAAAGGCATTGTGGAGGCAGAAGATAATGTCAGAAATTAAAAAAAAATTATAGTGTTTACTTTTATCACATAAGGCACCTTTTGCGCGGTATTGGATTAAAAACAAAACAAATATTTGTTGTTTCACTCCACCCTAAAAACAACACGAAAGAGAGACTTTCTGTTACGCTACTCCTTATGTAACGTCGTACCCTTCTTTCACGTTCTTTTTACATCTGTTGCACGAAATGTAGCACACTACTCTCCTTTGTTTCAAAGTCAACTACTGGTATATTTGCTCCGTTTGCGTTTCTTGCCCGGAGTGTGAGTTTGAGCCCAAAGCATATTTGGTGTGGCAGTGTGGCCACTTTGTCTGTTTGTATATGGTAAGTTAGCATAAAGTAGGCTAATTAGGCTACTCCGAGCGCGTGGTTGCCAGACCGTTTATGCCTAAAAAAGAATCAGTCAGTAATATGCGCTTTTATTAAATTATTGCGTCGCCCCTCCTCTTCCTCCCCCCCCCCCCCCCCCCCACGGTCACAAATTCGAGGAAATATCAAAATAACTGGCAACTTCATAACCAACAACCTTTCAGTGAGAATGCTGGTGCAGACCCAAATTTTCTTACTTGAATTAAAAATGTCATTCCGTTTTAGTCTTCTGTACAGCCGTACCGGCTGAGAAGATTATTGCAACGATTTTGTCCGTCCGTCCGTCGCTTTTTTCAACTTCGCAACGGTACCAGATATTGACGACCATTGTTTACAACGTTAGATTCAGTGTGAGAAGTTAGTTAAATAACATGGCAAATTAAAACATCGTTACTTCCTCATCGCTAATAAATTAAATAAATAATAACATTTGATCCTCGAATTAAAATCCTAAATTCAAATCCTTAATAAAAACGAATGGATTTTAACTTCTCTCAGTCTCGTCGCATTGTTGCATGAATGAATAAGCTTACCGTCGAACCAAATTCTCCATTAGGCTATCTGCTATACTTACGAAATTAAAACTGCATTTTTAAAATTAGGCCTAAAAAATGAAAATTAGGACTAAAATCATGTTACCATGGCAACGTCAAGTTGCTACGAGTCAATGTTGGCTTCATCAACAGCGTCTCTCTCGTCACTTCCCTACTACCACTGATCTATACAGGCTACGTTGAGCGTTGCGTTGTTAACACTGTACTGTGTGCCTGAAGGCGCTCCGTGTTGCAAAAATGAATAGGCTTACTATACAATCCATATCTCCGTTAGCTGCTACTTACGAAATTAAAACTGCTGGTTAAAATTAGGCCTAAAAGTTGACAATTACGCCTAAAATGTAAAATAGGCCTAAAAGCTAACACATTTTCAACCAGCAATTGTGATGGCTACTGCTTTTAGATTAGTATAATACAGATAGCTGTTGTAATGCATGATAGAGGTGTGCGCCTCAACATTGGAAGTGGAGGAACTGTGCAGAAGACCGGTGAGACTAGGCAGTCGCTGTAGCCACTTGTTTATTAATATAATCTCAGAAAATAAAATAAAATTTTGTTGTACAATCCTTTGAGTTACCTATCGTATAAAAGAAGGGAATAGCTCTAGTTCATTAACCATAAAAAAACTGAATCCAAGTCCTCCATGTTATTCTTATGAGAGAGAGAGAGAGAGAGACCCTCAGTGAAACCGAAACTGCCAAACGTTTGTTCATCTATCTCTATCCATGCGCGCGCCACGAACAGAAACCAAACCCAGCAATAAGAGAGCGATGGACCGAGCAATCGATCCCCAGAAATTCTTTTTTCCTACGTTATCCATTTAAGAGCAGACACCGGAGTTGCTGGAGGCCGATAGGCGATAGCCCCTGTAGTGGAGCCCCACTTCAGTTGCCCGCAAAAAATGATTCTCGTCGTATTACCACGTTGTGGACATATTGTGGTCATCGCGGCTGAGTGATGAGAGCTCAGCCTGGTTGCTGGAGGTTTGCGGATCTGGTCGAACCCCTGGAAAGGGGACCTTGACAAAGTCCCGACCACGACTGCCGGCCAGGGTAACCTGAGAGGCTACCATGCTTCTTCAGCGGCTATGGGAACTATTCTGGCCAATTCTGGACAATCTTTCGGCCCCTACGATGATCGGAGGTTTCCCGGATCGAATCCCTGGGTTGGCACCTCACTTTATCAGATATTTCTTCTTCTCTAAAAGTCTGGTAATGTTCAAAATTTAGCCGGTTCAGCCACACGAGCATTAAATTGCTTCGGCTGATTTATGGTTCAGAAGAAATTAATTTAATTTTTAAATAAAATGTTATCCTACGAGAGACCTTCGGTTTGCCCCGGCCATCGCCTCACAAGCTCCGTCAATACTACTGTAGTTAGCTATCTGATTTCTTCTATTTTAGAGAGGGAACTGAAATAAGTGTTGTGCCTTGGACTAACTGCAAGAAGATGTGCAAGCGTTTGCAATGTCTGAGATATTGGGATCATCAAATGTGTGGTGAAGATGGCAATTGGTATGGAACAAATAAATGTTTGTTCACTTGGGAACAATGTGGGTAAGTTTACTTTTTTTTTTTACTATTAGGGCAAAACAATGTTAAGAAACTGCATATTGGTGTTTACTTTTATGTGTTATGGAATTTAAGTGACTCGCGTAATGATGTCATATTTCCTGTATTTCATCGTAGCTTTTTTGCGTTACCCTAATCAACGCTATATTTATTTCATGCAATGAACTCTTCGCCAAAAAAGCAGAATCGTTCTGAATTCTGGGAACTACGTTACGATGATTAGATCATCAAGTTGCTGTAAGGTTTGACCTCGGTCTTCCGAGTTAAAAAGAAAATTTTGATGGTTGTTATCCTCCGCCATTTTTTTTACATTTTCGAACTAGATTCTGTATATGTTTCCGCTGCCCATTTGGCTTTCCGTCAGTGTAAAATACAAATAGAGGAAAAAGGCGCTAAAAAGGAACTACAGGCAAAGCAACTACCGATACAAGGATTTGCACTGAATGAGCGAGCGAAGGAAGCGGAATTCAGTGCTCTTCTGTATTGTCAACAAGGACTAAAGAAGACCAACATGGTATGCAAAGCAGTAAAACTATCATCAATTAGAAAACAAAAACAAACTCGTCTGATGTTTAAGGTGAGGTGTAACTGATCCCCAGAAAGGGACACGAATAAGCATTCCTGTAAGGTTACAGATACCACAATGGTGCTATAGTGTTCTGTCCACGTGAAAGCTTACGCTGTATTCGACCATTATACGCTTACAGTATTGGACATTGACTTTTGAACGCTTCAAAATCTTGTATTGAATTCTGTAGAAGGATTAATCTAATCGTTCCTGGTGGAAGCCAATAATTTGCAAACATTGCGTGTGGCTTCTGCGTTACTTTTCATTGTTTAAATAGACTTTGCATTGTTGGAGCACGTTTTTAAGCTGTAGATAATTCGAATGTGGCGGCAGAATCAGAATCACTTTTTTCGGGCCCCGACCGTAGTCATGCGCCCTCATACAATAATCGATCTTAATCTAACTAATGCTATGGCTACAGCAACACCCTACAATTCTGACACTGATAGTTCACGACATGTTCCGCACAGCACGAACGTCCAGTACCACACGACGCTCCTTTACTGCAGCACTACCGCTTACTCGCGCTGCTACACGACTACTGCTGCCAAAGATGGAGCAACTAAAGAAGATGGTTCATTTCTGACTTCCGGTAGTATTGTGTTTGTGAAAATGTACTGATTGGGACAGTGGTGTGACGTCATATTCACCGATCCGCCAAAGTAGCCAGAACAGCCAATCAGTGTGCTGCAAGGAAGCACGTGACTAGTAGATTTACACAAAACGAAATTTAAAAAAAAATAAAATCTCTGTTTAGGTTGCTAGCAGACGAAAAAAAGCATTTACTTCAGTAAAAAAGCAAAGTATAATAAACGGAGATTAGGTTTTTTTAAATGAATTTCCGTTTATCGAGCAAGCCAACAGTCTCATTTTATGGATGGGCTTTTCTGGTGTAATATGACGTCATTAACACCAGCATGGACGTCTCCTTACTGTAGATTGCCGTCTCCTTCCCGCAACATGGCTGCCTCCTTCGTTTAATCCTAGGCCTAACCCGGAAGTAAGTTTATTAAGCGAAAAATGGGCTATTGGTGCTTCTTGTCTACCAAATTATCGTGCGTCTTTGACTGCTACAACCAATGTGGCAAGTCATAGCCGTGGCAATGATAAGAATGTAACAATGGAGTTTTCGTCCAGGAAATAGAACTACGTAGCGTGTGAGGCAAAGAAGTGTGCAAAATTCATTGTCCAAAACTGTACAGTATTCGACAATGAATTTTGAACACAACCTTGCACAAACCTTGATGCAGTGCTTTTTCCTGGATGAAAAATCAATTTTCACGATTTAGCATTGTTACGGGAAAAATTCGCCTCATTCAAACTATCTATAGCTTCATTTGAATTTGAATTTATTATCTGGAGCCTCGGTCCTTAGCCATATGCTCTATTACAACAGTGTAACACTTAAAGAAACTATGAAACCAGCAAAACAAGCAAAACAATTCAAGCACTCTACGCAAAGTTCCAACAGCACTACTACCTATCTACCTATACATAGCTTAGAAACGTGCTAACAATGCATCGTTGTTCTACTTCAATAATGGAAAGATGTTTTCACAAACATTGGCATATACCAGGAACGATTAATCCTTATGCAGAATTCAATACAGTGCAGGGAGCTTGGATTATACGTAGCTTTGATAGGGTGGACCCACTTACTATTACGCCAAGAAACCGTGAGAGATTTGGGAGCTGCTCTACCATACCACAAACGCGTCTGACGTCTCTGTCAGAGATACTATACTTAAGTAGTATCTCTGTCTCTGCTCCCATTTCGCGCCATTTTACTGATTCTTGCATCTCATTGGCTTTTGATTTTGCTGATGAATCGACACAAAATTGGACTAACAAACGAACGAGTACTCGTCATCAAACGTAAGCCGGACCGCTCCAATTGTGTAAATTGTTTTAAAGTGCATTAACCTACCAGTACAATGGACAATGCGACATTAAATAGCAACGTTTGTTATCAGACGGAGAGCACCGGCACAAGCGATCATCGTAAAGCATGCCATTGTTTTGGTTTCGACGCAATGACGTCAGCTACTCTCGTCTTGGGTAATCTGGTAGGAATTTGTCGTTTTGTTTTAATAATGTGTATTTTAACGTTCAGCAAAGATTGAACGATCAGATATTTCATAATTATTCATTAATTTCGTTTAAAACTGCTTGCTCGTTGAAACAAACCTTTTTGTTGGTTTCGAAAAACCAAGCGTCGTCTGTTTCGAGGATTGGTTTGGGAGCAAAAACGTCGTCAACTGAATCTCGCTCGTGTATACTTTACCACGGGAAATAGCTACGCTCTAGCAAAGACGCGTTCAACTAGTGGATCCACCCTATCAAAGCTACGTATAATCCAAGCTCCCTGGTACAGTGGAAGTTTTTTAAATTCAATGTCCAGTAAATACATAAAATTAAACCATTGTAACTGGGGAAAGAACACAGCACCACAACAAGGGGAAGAATGGTTATTTAATGTTTTATTACGTCAGTTTTTGGTACAGTGTAATCAAATCCGAGTCCAGCAAAGAAGGAATAATATATGGCCGGTGTGTTTAGAATTATTAATAGATTTTATTTTTTATATTGGTGAGATTTAATGCCAGTTGGCTTGCGATTATCGACGGTTAGAAATACACATAGCTGCGCAAAGCTGCTCTTTTTTCGGCTTGATTTTTAATTATTCTTCAGTGAAATCGGGTTCAGTGACCCTGTTGATGAAACATAACCATTAGTTTCTTTACGATTTTTCACCAATGTTGTTTACCCAAGTAGAAGACACTAACCATTTGCTTACTTACTGCGAACATAAGTAAATAATAAATGCTGCCTACGGACGTTTCCTTTTGGCCGTGTCAGTCTGGCTCAGCGGTATAGGACCTCGGCCTCTGATTTCAAAGGTCGTGGGTTCGATTCCCCGCTCAGGCAGTCTAACATACGTAAACATGGTAAAAGAATTTGAATGCAGCAGTAAGGAAGTTTTCCACGTGGACTAAACACTACAGGAACAATGCATTATCAGGAACCTTACAGCAAAGTTTGTTCGTGTTCCTTTCCTGTTTTCGGTTCAGTTGAATCTTATTAAACGTCAAGCGAGGTATTATTTGGTTTTCTAATTTACCAAAAGGAGAGTCCACGAAAATATCTAGGTCGTTGTAACAAAAATTTCAGCGATTAAGACATATCGTTCTACGAGGTTACAGTTGCAACAATGTTAACTAAGAATGTCTTCGAAATCTAAAATTGGAAAATATTTGTTAAATTTCGTAAAATACTCTACCACATGCAGCATACGTCAGTTACAAAAAAAATAGTAGTACAGCAAGCAAAAAAAACTGCACTTTGTGAGGATAACACCTTCTCCAGTGTACTTCATGTTCACACCCATGATAGACTTTTAGAGGTACTTAATAGCTACTTTTCATGCTTCAACTTAATTCAACTACTGTGGAATCCTTTCGTCGTAACAATAACCTGCGCAAACGCTTATTTATTTTAAAAAGAATTATTAAAACTAAGTGTACCCGCGCATATCATCTGCGTATGCGTGAGCGAAATACTATAATGGGCAGCATTACTTAAAACGCCCTCCTGTTCCCCCGAACCCACTGCATTCCCCTCCCCGCACTCCCCCTTTGTTTGGTCTTCCCCTGGTACCGGCGGTATTTTGTGGCTGATTGCCTGTTAGGGTGCAGTGAAAAAATTTTTTGGTGAAAATCGAAACGCCTGGGTGGTGGAAAGTTGTGAACTCATGCAAACACTTACCCAAAAAAATTTATTTGATTTTAGATAATATTTAGCAGTGCCCCCAGAGGACTGAAGTTTCTTGGCTAAAAAGTACAACTTAAAAAAAAAAAATTTTGTTTTTCAGAAAATCTGGAAGCCTGGGAGAGGCAAAGCTTCTAACTCGTACCTGCTCTTACCCATAAAAATTATTTTGAGTTTGGATAATGGTTACCAGTGCCCCCAGGAGATTAGAGTTTCTATTTGCTGCCCAAAAATGTAACTTTTTCAATTATTTTGTTATATTCAAGTAATTGGGCTTTTTATTCGGATTACATTAGATTCTAAATAAACGCAATTCTAGTAGTTAATTCACTCAACCTGTAAGATAAGTCATTCAA
>JAHWFP010067650.1:41116-53311 GCA_023313725.1 Lithobius niger | reverse complement strand
TCTATGGTCAGACATAATACCAAGCCCAGAAAAGGTGAAAAGATTGTTCGAAGGTTTATCCATTACATTTGGTTTCTTTCTGGAAAAAAACAAACAAAAAAACCAGAAGAATGAAACGTGTTACGTTAGTTCACAGGGAGGGAAGGGGAAAACTGGGGTGAATGGGAAGAGACATAATCCGGGAGCAGAACGTTATAGATATATTTAAATTCACCCATCTTTAGACGGGCTGGCTTCTAGTTTTAATATAACTAAAGTGGCCGAAAACAATTCACTGCCTGTCCCCATGGATTTTTACAGTAGGAACAAGCAGCGATAAACGAGACCAAAAAATGCTTAAAGTGTTAAATTGTTTTGCACCAGGACGATGGGGATGAAAATGGGATGGCTCCTATATCCGACCAACCAAGGCTCACTGCACAACACCATCAAGTCGTTCTACCCAGCGCTGGCAGTGAATACAGGGTGGAGAAGACTCGCCACAATTATTTATACCACAGCATAAAGCATATTTCAAATAGGAGCGTTCTCTTAGCCTTATTGAGGATTCTCAGCTTCACGCAGTTGCACAACTAGTTTTTTGTTTTGTTTTTTTTTAAATTAATTTCTATGAGCCTTAAGTCGGCCGAAGCAACTTAATGCTTGTATGGCTGAACCGGCTCAATTTTGAACATTACCAGACTTTTAGAGAAGAAGAAATGTCTGGTAAAGGGAGGTGCCAACCCGGGGAATCAATCTAGGAAACCTCCGATCATCGTACGGGCAGAAAGATTGTCCAGAATTTGCCAGAATAGTTGATATTGCTCATTAACGCTGAGCGAAAACTCCTATTGAAATCTTTACTTTTTACTGTGATATGGCTTTGAATTAGTATAAATTACGTGACATGTCACACTGTGTAGCATTTTCCTGACTCTTTGGATCTTCATTCTCACATCTTTAATCATATTTTCTTTTAAATGCAGCGTAAAAAAAATTCCAGTAATAGAACCTTGATTCCTAACCTAACCTAATGCTTTGGTTTAGTTTATGTGTACAATACGAACCTTCCTCCTCATACTTACCTATGTCTCCCACGTGTGTATTTAACTACTGGAGGTCCTGCATTGAAATTCGTTGCTGGTACATGCACCTTATTGAAGTCGCCATATTTGCTGTAAATTGTGTTCGTAAACAGTAGAGGGTTCCCTCTACGCCTTCCAAAGCTTGAATTATCAAATCTAGTGTTCATTGAGACAGCGTTAGGCCTATGCACGGGAAAATACATTCTGTTCTTCACAACATCAACCGTTTTTGCTGTACACAGAACGTCTTACACGAATGAACTACTCTGGCAGTGACGTAATGATTGAATGCGTACCCAGCTGGTGCGGTGATCGATATAACATCGAAGTTGTCCCCATATTCGTCTAAAGATTCCTAGCGCCATAAATTAACATTTTGGTGATAATACAGCACGCATGTCACATAAATAAACATATAGATCAATATTTTCTTTAGGCTGTAACGGTAACCCTTCAGAGACGATGAATTGATGTCATCTTTTATCTTTGCATTCTGCGAGCATTAATTCTATAAAAATGTGTTCTTGTGACGTGAAGAATACCCATCTAATAATAAGGAACAAAAATCAATAGCGACGTATCTCGTGAAATGGACCTGCTTGCAACACTAAGGTCATTTTGAATTCAGCAATGAATAATTTATTAATGGCTACTTCTTCTTCCTGTTGCACGCTATCTCACACCTGTAATGATGCAAGATGATAAAATGGGACACCATTTTACGTCAGTACGCACAGCAGACTGCTGTTTTTAGTAGTTAAGGAATTTGGCTGTGTGCTATCTTCCAAAATAGGTTCCATACTTCTCTGCATAAGTGCAACGTTGGTCTGCTACAAGCAGGGGTCCGTATATATGTTCTAGCCATTGTATATAACGTATTACAATTCTACAAATAAAACTATTAAACTATTATTAAATTATTAAACTATTTATTTATTAAACTATTTATTTTAAATGGCTTCGGTTTCTTAATGTAAGTCTCATAAAATTTTGTCAACCTAAATATGAGCCGTGTTACGAGACAATGACCGTTTGAAGATGCCAATAATTAGAATAATATTTATAATTCCATGGTATAAACGATTCAAGGTCAACAATTTTGTTTTGCTCGTTGGGAAAAACATATCACCCACTTCAAAGAAACCTAATTATATTGATTAAATTAGGTTCATTCACGTTGAATTCGAAAAGACCACATACTCATCACTGATTTTGTCTGTCGTTTAGGTTCTTTCCTATTGTAGCTGTTTTGCTTAAAAAAAGTCAATTTATGTGTACTTCATTGGTTATTTTTATTTTTTAACTGTTGATTGTGATGCTCTCTCTTCACAGCTGTTTTGTAATGACACAAAAATCTACCAATGGAGTTGCTATACAGTGTGTGTACCATTTACCCACAAACATGACATAGCCGGGGAAAAACCTTCTACCATCTTGGCATGTAACTCCAATAGAGACACTCTTCTGCAAACCCTGGAGTCTGTAAAAGACAATATCAACAACTCGTTTTTTAAGCACTTACCCTCCATCCACATTCACCCCTCCCTTTCGTGCTCACTGCATATTAAGGGGGAAGCTCAATTGAGAACTCCTGGTGCAGCTCTAAAGATCAGTGGTCGCTGGTGAAAACTTAGAACGTGATCAATCTTTCCTCCATTGTAACCACCTTTCAAAGAAGTCTGGAGACACTGTGTAACATCTAGTTAACGCAGACTAGGGTAAGGAAAGGAGAGGGTATGTAATAACCATACTTGCTATTGGCATAATTTTGATGCATTGCAACTTCTGGCAACTTCTAGATGTACAGAATGTAGGATTCTATTGAAGAAGCAACAGGTATGTACTTGAAATTGTATGTAAAGCCCAACTCACACTTTCAAATCTAGATTTTTCTTAAGTGCATGATTTACCAATGACCAAATATCTAGCCTATCGTCAATGGATTTTAACCTCGAAAGGGTTCAATGTTCGTGGCCTAAGCAAAGGATGTGTGTTATACCTCCCACCTTGTTACAACAATAAGTGTAATACACTGTGCGCAGAGTGCAAGTTGAGCTTGGGGAACCAGATGCGATGCGGTATGGTACTGAGCAAAGGGGATGTATGTTATTCCTCCCACCTTGTTACACCAATAAGTGAAATACACTGCGTGCAGAGTGCAAGTTGTGCTTGGGAACCAGATGCGATGCGGTATGGTACTAAGCAAAGGATGCATGTTATTCCTCCCACCTTGTTACACCAATAAGTGAAATACACTGTGCGCAGAGTGCAAGTTGTGCTTGGGGAACCAGATGCGATGCGGTATGGTACTAAGCAAAGGATGCATGTTATTCCTCCCACCTTGTTACACCAATAAGTGAAATACACTGTGCGCGGAGTGCAAGTTGTGCTTGGGGAACCAGATGTGATGCGGTGTGGTAATTCCTAGTTTGACAATTGTATAGCAGTTATATCCAGGTGCTATAGGTTGTCACGTGGCAAATTCAGGTAGTATTTATTGTTTAATCATCGATTCGTAAGCTTGTACATTCTGTAGATGGTGGCACTGGTTAGTACCAATATATAAAAAAAACATGTGAAGCAAAACATATTCTCAGATATCGTTCACTTATAGTTAGACTAACCACCACATACGGTAATGAAGCTATTGTTAATACAGTAAAAGGTAATACAATCTTTAGAGGGAGAATTGATATTGAAATTGTGGGTATATATGATCAACCATTAGAATCCGCTCGTAAACTTCGAATTCACAAAGGCGGCATTAGGGACAAGTTATGCTTGAAAACCAATATTGGCACGTCCTGCAAGAGTGTAAAATTGTATTTGTCTGATTCGAATATTATTTTAGAGCGAATCCACAAGTCAATGCCTATCCACATTTATCGTGCTTGCTGGTGATGGTATTTGTTTGGTGGATGTAGTAATTTTTCATCTTCTCCAATTTGGGGAAAATTTAAGCAAATTTTAAGACAATCATTATAATTTTAAACAAAATAGTAATGATAATACGCATTATTTTTGTGGTTATTTTGTAGCATCATACACATGGCACATGTAAGAGAAAGTAATTGTAATTCGAGTGTATATAGAGCCTCTGTCTAGATACTATTACAAATGTACATGCACATCGATCCTCAAGATGCAAGGTAATAAGAATAAGTCATTTGCAGTGTGGAACCATTCTTTGATTGCAGAACCATTATTAACGTTCTCATTTTCTAAATTGTCCTTTTATTTCCCTAATGGTGTGATTACTTCTATTGGTTTGTTCTCGCCGTATATGAAATTCCACAAACGAAGAAATCAAAAGAGACTTAGACAAACAAAAAGTAAAAGGTGGGGAAATTTAGAAATTGACTAACATTGTCGCCATCAGCCAATTCTTTCCATAGGGGCAGGGAGTTGTACAGAGATTGTTATTTTTGTTAGTAAATGGACATGTCAAAAGTGTGTCAAAATATTTATTGCCATAAATGTAATGAAGTTTTAGCATACAATAGTAAATGAATCAGTTAAAAACTAGTCTAAAACACAAAGAAATGTACACAAAATGCACTTCATGACGGAATGTTCATAAAATAAACATTAAATAATTACATTTATTGCAGCAGTTGTGTAAAAAAATTATGGCTGTATTACCTAAATATGTTGTACTACAATGGAGTAATTAATATGGTTAATTTATTTGAACTTCAATGTGTAAAATGAGTAATAATCAAATGAGTTTCGTTTATGTCTAAACTTTTAATATTCGTACATTACCTATAGGGTTTGGTGCCAAAAAAGTTGTAAAAGGTTTTTATTTTTAGATTCTTAATCATTTATGGTGAAACTGCAATTAAGCAAGAACAAATATTTATTTTACTATTGAGGTCAAAAGCAGCTAACTCTGACAGGATGTGATTGGTTAACTGTTATCCAGGTGATACGAGGAAACTAATTATTCAGTTAAAGGAATCCTGGTTCGAGCATGTTAGTGAGCCAAATGAGGGGAAATATCTGGAGTTCTGAAGTCAGTCGGGGAATGGTTTTCAGACTGGAAGGATCTTGGAAATGGAAACCTTCAGGCAGTAGAAAATTTGTGAACTGAAATTTTGTTTGAATGTTTTTTGGTGTGTGTTAACGCAGTCTAGGGTAAGAAAAGGAGAAGGTATGTTTACCAAGACGTATGCCGTGAGTGTAACAAATTGTGAAACAGTTATTGTGAATTGTAATTGAGTGAACATGGGTACAGTTCAACTACTACCATTAAATTAACAGTAAATACCGCCGTTTCACATTCCCAGAAATAAAGCATATATTTTAGTGGAGCTGAGTGAATAACTTTTAACTGATTTTAAAGGAAGTGCGGGATAGCAGAAAACTGCTAGACTGTCAAACAAGCGCACACTATGACCAGCATCCAAGAGGTGTTTAAGAATAATGAAGAAAGGTATTTTAAATAAATTATTATACCTTTGTATTTCCGTTACTCCTCTGTTACATTATTTACAGCAATCAGTTTTCATTCCTGTTCTTCCAGTACAAACCTCAACTTCGTGGTAATTGTGGAATTTTGGACGTGAAATAAAAAAAATATGTTTTTATAAAAGAACACCTACTACTTCAGAAACCTTCGTTTCCTTACCACAAAGTGCTGATGTACAACAACAGTAAGTTTAAGAACAAAACCTTCAACAATTTGTAAGATATTAATGAGACATATTCCTAACAGAAATCCGAGTGTTCCTCCGACATCACTCAAAAGGGCGGGAAACGAGTAGGAATAGACTTCTCTCACAACTTCTACCATATTGTCAGCATAATATAGACGAAGAATCGTGTCACCTCTCTCAGTTTCACGGAATGCGTCTGTTGTAACTGTGTAAATGGTTTCCTCGCATTTACGATGACATCCGGAACAGCTGGTGGTGGGTAAATCGAAATAAATCTGCTGAATTCTATCAACTTCCAAGAGAGCTTCCCATAGAGTTGAACAGTGAGGCTTCGGTTTTGTCATGGTGTACACTGGGAGCCTGTAGTAAGTGGAAGGAAGGAATATGAATGGAAAGGCACAACAACATGTCGGTTATTTGCACCCATACTTTGATAAATCTAGCCTAATTTAGGAAAACAATAGAATACACAGCTGAAAAGGTAGGAACGAATGACTTGTTGAGAAAGGTAGAGTGGGGACGAAAGCAATGACAACACAGTCCAAATGAATACAGTTGCTGCTAAAGAGCATAAAAAATGTGGCTAAAGAACTACAGACAATAAACGTCAGGCAATATGAGGTTTTGGCTGGCATTTATTTCATTATATGATGGAAAAAATACTAAAAGGTACGGAGGCTGTAGAGACTTATCTTCTCAAACAGTTTGGTGATCCTCAGAAGATTTCCTGGATAATTACCTAGGATTACTGGTAACATTCCACATATCTCACAACAAACCCGAGATGCCTGTAATGCATGACACTCAACCAAGACATGCACAATGGGAAGGGGAACAGAGCATGAGATGCACACTGGCACATCCCAACCATGGGTCAAGTACCCGTGCATCAAGGAGGTATTGCCTGTCCTCAGAAAACACAACAGTAGTTAGGCTTTACTGAGTGCAGCTTGTTATCAGCAACGTGACGTCAGAATAATACGTCATGCTTAAACCGCTATCCGTTTGGTGATCCTCCTAAGAGATTCTCAAAGAATTTGGTGATCCCCAGAAGAGATTTTCATAGAATTTGCTGATCCCCAGAAGAGATTCTAATAGAATTTGGTGCTCCCCAGACGAGATTCTCAAAGAATTTGGTGATCGTCAGAAGATTTCCTGGATTATCATCCAGGATTTCACGTGCCTTACAACAAACACGAGTTGCCTGTAATGCCTGGCACTCAACCAAGTCATGCGCAATGGTGAAAGGAACGGAGCATGAGAATCATACATGTACATCCCCAGCACGGGCTAAGTACCAGTGCATCGCGGAGTTGTGGTCCTGTCCTGAGAAGAGCCAAAACAACCTAACACAATAGCAGGCTTTACTATACGCAGCCTGTTATCAGCTACCTGACATCAGAATACTGTGCTATGCTTACACTGCTATACGAAAGTTTCACAATACAAAGTGCATTCTAAACGTTTCATAACATGATAACAAAGTTATTTCCTTCTGCCATTGAAGGAAAATGAGTAACGGTGTTGATTACTTTCAAATTACTGCTTCGTAATGTCATTCTCTGCACTAGTTAACTCTGCACATGATTTTTGCAATTTTTTTTTATGTAATAAGCTTCGAATGATTTGGCCCCTTTAGGAAAAAAAATTCATTTGTGAATAACTCTGGGACGAAATGTGCAATGAGTACTATGTATTAATTTGGACTAGTTTTTAAAGAAATTCAAACAATCTTTAAAATTTAGCCATATTGGGCCTACTCGGGGGCAGTCAAAATCATACGATAAATGTGGGTGACCTAGATTTGCATTAGTAACATAGGTCAACAAAACTGAAAAATTGTGCAACGATAGCGATCTCATGGATACCAGGTTCATTTTCGATTCTGTCACTATTGATGGTGCCACGATACGATATGGATGTGGAAATATAATAAACTAGGAGTAAAACTGTTATGGATAAAAAAAAATATTGGATAACAAAAGTGGTAAACTTAGGAAGGGCAAACTCCTCATGGATAAATTTAAAGATTAAGCAAAGTCGGATTCGGGTCCCTCCCCCGCACCTCATAACATTAATAGGATAGTGATAACTGGCCGCGCAGAATTTCTTACCAGCATTCTAGTTGTTCTTCTAAAATTCTATCAATACATCTATTGCGACACATCATCCATGTCTGCTCATCTGTGCAAGGCTGTTCTGATCGATTGATGGACTCGAACTGCACAAAGAATAAACGGAAAGCATTTTGAAGTTTTTAAAAGAAAGTTTTAAAGGGTTCCTTAAAGTTCTCAAATGCTTCTACTTTTTTTAAAAAGATGCGGCATTGCCCCATGGAGTTCTACCAATCCAAGGTGGAATAAATGCTCAAACTGACAGGTTGTCTTGGATTCTATTGCAGGTATCTAATACATATCTAATAAATTTTCGAATTCCCTGGAGAATTCTTCCTCAGATACACAAAAATTAGCTCAGCTGAGCCCCAGCATGCCGGAGCACGTCAACACATTTGCATTTGATGTGCTCAAACAACAGCCAGTAATAGGTCAACGTTTAAACGAGAACTTTTCCATTATGGAATCAGAATTAAAATTTTATTTCGTTATTTTACGTGTATTTCATAATAGGAAAGTTCTTGTCTAAATGTTGAAATCTTTGAACTTCAGTGAATAAACAGTGTTCTACAATGGCGTGTGTTGATTGTTGAGAGCTCCTGGGCAAGAAGTGGTAGAAGGCCACCTTCCCACCCAATGCCCAAAAATTTTACCAATTTTGTTGCTCGGTACGATGTTCAAATTGTTAACTTGTTACCTTAAAAAACGTATACCCAAAGTAGCACTACACTGATAAGTTTTTACGGCAGTGTGCTTATATTCTGTGTGCATTTCATAGCAATGTACTTTTTTTTGTTAATGCTTAAATTGGGATAATGCAACACAAAAAAGGAAGGAGAAAGAGCAACAAAAATTTCCGATGCGCTTGCAAGCTTTAAAATACAGAGAAAATTTGCATAAATTTTCACACAAATTATTCATTAGGTCCGAGTGTTAACTAAACTAACGAAAAATCAATTCAACTGGGCTCAAAACAGCAGCCAGTAATTATGTGAGCACTGGGTACATGTTTGCGGTCGATGGATACTACTCTACGCAGTGCAGCTAATTTCATCATTAATTAATCCGTAGAACAATTTAATGAGTGTTGTAAAATGTGTTTCAGTGGTGTTCAAGACTACGCGTATGGATTTGCTTAGCACATGAAACACTTTTCTGAACCACAGTTTACAAAAAAGTGGATGATCACTCGTGTCAAATGCTTTCACTAAACATTTCCTGGATCCACTGAAGGCCAGTTTGATCCCCATTCACACTAACGCCTGGAAAAAACCTAAGAGCCGTTCAGAGATTTGTAACAACTAAATACTTGAATCTAAAGAAGAGTTTTATCAAGTATGCAACATATGTTACTCTGATAACTCCACAAGAAAACTCTGATTTACTCCACAACAAAATTAAGCAACAGGAGTGTTTTTCTTTTGGTAGAAAAAAACAAAAACCTGCATCTCAAAATCGCGCGCAAAAATTAACAAAAAAAAGCCATGAGCCCACGTCAATTTAATTATCATAATTCCTGACAACCATTTAATTTACGTTTGGTGATCAAAGTAAGGAGTCGTTAAATCTGGGGGGCTACACCTCTCTAATGTTCGATCTTCCCGACTTCGCAAATGCCATGAACTACCAAATTATGCATACAATGGCATGGACAGCAAACTCCCAATCTATACGGCCATGATTGGCTCATACTACCTTTTTTACTGTTATTCTTCCGTTAATCTGTTGTCCTCTTGGAACATCTTCGAGTAGCGTTGCTGCATCGTGACGATACATTATGCCTTCATTGTGGAGAAAAAACTAAAAAAAATTCAATCAAATTAATCAACTGTAATTTTCAGACTTTGTCAAAAAACTCATTGTATCCAAACGCACAGATCTATGCGTGAACATTGCACCCCTTACCACGCAACCATGTACCAAGTACTTCTTTAACCAGACACAAACTTAAATTTAAATACGTTGATGGGCTTGGGTGCACATCGAACGTCTGTTTTATAAATATAAGTTTTTCTGTTGCCTATCGAGAGTGCTTATAGATGATAACGTGTAGCCACGGTAAATACGAAGCATCTGCTGTAACATGTATCAAGTTGTTTAACTAAAACGTACCTCGCTTTGGACTAATGGACAAGGCTGATTTAAACATGATCTAGAAAATATTCAAAAGTATGTAATAATGTAAACCTGTTTTGTGTAGAGCTTAATACCGTAAGATATGATGAATATGCAGTTTATTTGTATGCCCATATCCACAACACATTAAGCATCTGAAACATAAACAGCTATGCGGTAAGGCTTTTCTGGAAAGTTTCTTTAAAAACTTCAGCAACCTTTAGAGGTTCTTAAACTTTGTAAAGAATTGCGTCAATGGAGTCTGGGGCATCCCCAGAAGTTGACGCATTGTTAGTTTAGACTGCTGAGGCCAAAAAAAAAAAAGAATATTTCTCCCAGTTTGGTCTGTGGGTTTTTGTTAGCCAGTTTTGACAGGTCCTTAAAACGGTATAAGCCTTCTCAAGATCGTTTAAAAATCCAAGACCATTCCCCTCCAATTCCCCCTCCCACGGCGACAAATAATGAATGTTCCCTAACTGTGGAGAAATTATGCTACAACCATGGTAAAGGAGTAAACTATGCTGTATATCAGTAGTATCCCAATTGTGGATCTGAGGTTTTAACATGATTATAGTATAGTCAATCACAGTACTCATCATAGTCAATCATGGTTATAGCTTAGTTTTCTCACAGCTGCATGTTCCTCTAAACCATGGATACCATTGTAAAATTGTCCAATTTTGCCATTAAGTATGAATGGTTTTTATAGGATTACAACAGAGAATATATTCTACCTACCATATACTAAACGTTTTATAGAAAGAGGTTGACTAACGGCAAGGAAATGCAACCTTATAACTGTACAGTTGTAAGATTTCATTCACCATCTGTTAGTAACATCAAAGTTTTACCAAACTAGCAATGCCAACTTGATCATCGTGTGTGTACTGTAGCTATCTGAATGGCCAATTGTTTGGCCAATGCTCATAACTTAACTCTACTGATACAGATTAGCCAGCGTTGGGTATATGACACCAATGCAGTTGGCATAATCCCATCACACCAATGTTGCAACACTGTTGTCAACCCATATCCCCTAAGAAATAAACTCCGAAAAAGGTAGTGTCCGATAGTTATGGTAAAATCCAGTACGACACCACCTGAACTTATTAATAATGAAGGAATAGTCAGTGGAGGTATTATAACACAATACAATGAAAAGCCATAGCTTGTAAAAAAAATAAATGTGTTAAATAATGATTGTGTTATTTGATGGTCCCGACAGATTACACGAATTGTACACAGTTTTGAACAACATAGAAATACGAGTTTGTTTATGCCAAATAAAGTCCCTATATAGAGGCCAGGCTGTACAAGGTGATATGGTAAGCTGTCGGTCAGCTTGATGGTTCGAGTATTAAAAACCGAACAGTTGTGAATTCATTGGGATGAGGAGAAGACGGGACCATTAGATGAAGAAGAAACGGATGATCCTGATAGAGGTTATTCAGGCTTGTCCCGTTGAAAACTTCTTAAATCTTAGTTATATGCCATGGAAATAAATTAGTAACTTGTAGGCAATGTAACTATACCAATGCAAAAACTAAAACCAAAATTAGGCTAGAATTTTATGAACTACTTCATACGAAGGGTCTAGGCAACCCCTTAATGACCTACTATGCTTCCTTGCATAGTTCAGTGTTGAGCTCAAGGCCATTCGGGTGGTGGGGGCGGGGTTAGTGGCAATAGCCATTTGACAAGTATTGTGGTTCTGTATTTACGGGCTAATATTTGCTATTTTTTGCATCGATAGACGACAAGTTTGTAAATAAATAATGACCGGTCCCTTGCTTGACAAGGTTGTTCTTCTAAAACGTCCAGTAAAACTCAGAATTGAGTTGGTTCATTTGTACGAGCATTTATTTACTTCAGATGACTTAAATAAAAAGTGTAAAATGCTAATAAAATGTTAATAAAATAATAAATAAAGAGACATTTCGGGGCTGCAACCATGGGTGCAGTCTGCTTGGAACGAATTATTCAGTTTATTTGCATTTTTGTGCCGATTGCATGGGTTTCCAAACTAACGGCTTCAGTTTATTTAATAAATACGGATGCAAACCTATTTACGTTGCCTTTTGGACTTATATATCAGTCTGCCTCAGCGGGGAATCGAACCCGGGATTGTTGAAATCAGAGACCAAGGTCCTAGCGCTGAGCCATACTGACACGACCGAAAGGAAACGTCCATAAGCAACATTTAACCCGCACACATATACATGAAACATACACTTTCCCATTAAC
>JAHWFP010067650.1:0-12616 GCA_023313725.1 Lithobius niger | reverse complement strand
ATGCAAGTAAAAACTACCACTAAGGCCTTTGAGAACACTCATTCTTATGGGGAAAAGACCTTAATTAAACAAATGAATTGGCAGCAAGCCTACAAGATGCAAGTAATACCTACCACCAAGGCCTTTGAGAACACTCACTCTTACGGGGAAAAGACCTTAATTAACCAAATGAATTGGCAGCAAGCCTACAAGATGCAAGTAATACCTACCACTAAGACCTTTGAGAACACTCACTCTTACGGGAAAAAGACAATCAAACAATTGAATTGGCACAAGCCTACAGGATGCAAGTAATACCTACCACTAAGGCCTTTCAGAACACTCACTCTTACGGGGAAAAGACCTTAATTAAACAAATGAAATGGCAGGAAGCCTACAAGATGCAAGTAATAACTACCACTAAGGCCTTTGAGAACACTCACTCTTACGGGGAAAAGACCTTAATTAAACAATTAAATTGGCAGCAAGCCTACAAGATGCAAGTAGTAACTTCCACTAAGGCATTTGAAAACACTCACTCTTACGGGGAAAAGACCTTAATTAAACAAATGAATTGGCAGGAAGCCTACAAGATGCAAGTAATAACTACCACTAAGGCCTTTGAGAACACTCACTCTTACGGGGAAAAAGACCTTAATTGAACAAATGAATTGGCAGCAAGCTTACAAGATGCAAGTAATAACTACCACTAAGGCCTTTGAAAACACTCACTCTTACGGGGAAAAGACCTTAATTAAACAAATGAATTGGCAGCAAGCCTACAAGATGCAAGTATAATAACTACCACTAAGGCCTTTGAAAACACTCACTCTTACAGGGAAAAGACCTTAATTAAACGATTGAATGTCAGCAAGCCTACAGGATGTAAGGAATAACAACCACTAAAAACTTTCGCCTACCAGCGTGAGTGCAACCACTTTGACAACACCAACATTGGAGGCCAAAGACCTTAATGAAACAATCAATCAGAAAACCTACAAGATACAAGTAATAACTACCACTAAGGACTTTCGCCTACCAGCGTGAGTATATCCACTTTACGAACACCCACACTGGTGGGAGAAAGGCCTAAATAAAACAACTGAATTGACAGCAAACCTACAAGATACAAGTGATAAGTACCACTAAGGACTTTCGCCTAACAGCGTGAGTGTAATCACTTTGAGAAGACTCACTGGTGGGCGATAGGCTTTAATTAAACAACTGAATTGGCAGCAAGCCTACAGGATGCAACGGCGAAAGGCCTGTTATTATTATCATCTTGTAGGCTAGGCTTGCTGCTAATTCAGTTCAAAATTCCTAAATATGAAAAGAATTAATAAATAGACATAAAACGCTGTAAATTATCCATCAGCGAAAAATCAGACTATAAAAGTAACGTAGTACTGTAAGACACATTTATGTACGTACTTAACGTATCATTCAAGTGAAGTGGCCAAGATTCGAAACAGCGAACCATTCCATCACCAGAGACTGTCATGATGCCTTTACCGATACTGCCTCTTGTCCACTGGCATAAAGATAGCTTATTGAGCCTGTAATCCAGGTCAGAACTCTGACCATGCTAAATTCGACCGAATGTGAAATAAATCATACATTTGTAGTGTAAGAGCTTTACTTATGGCATATTTCTAATTCACCTTTATCAACACAATTGTAATACAAGAAATAATCGTCCCTATCCGTGTTGAACACTTGTTTCATATCTGAGACTCAGAATGCCGAGTAGCTGTAATTGCTACCACAGAGCGCTGAGACCAAACAATGCTGTTTATTTTTCACCTAAAACTCTTTTGTCCGTATCTTGTCCCACGTGTGGCGTGCCCCAAACGGGGGTGGATTGGCCGGGATGGTTTGGGGGCCAAAATTAGTATTATTTATTTAAGTTTACGCCCACGAACTTTGCCAGACAGGTTTATGATTAGTGCGACTCCTGTATACCTCCACGCAGTAAACCCCTAATTCTTATAATGTTGCCTGTTGGAAAATTTTTTTTACAACTTTAACTTACCAATAAAAACAACAATATATTGTAATTCTTAAGATACTTCTTTATAGGATTAAAACTAAATAGAATATAGGATAATCCAAAAATTGGTATTTTCACCCGTTTCAAAGTTTAATTTGTTTTTTAATCACCTCACCTCATTGGGGTTACACCCCATGAACCCACCTGGATCCCCTACCCCTCCTTCGATGATGCCAGGGGCCAATAATTTTTTTTATCGCCACCATTTTATCGCTATCAGACCCCATCCCTACCCTACGTCGAAAATTAGGACGCTAAAATTAATCAACATTTCCTCAGGAACGCACGCATGGGTTTTTTTCCTCAGCGCATAAAACTTTTTTTATGGCATTGTCAAAAAATAACAAAATTCCGATCACGCATCAGCACTTTTATCAAACATTTCCTGGAGCCGATGACCATCACATCAGGCGCCTCGAAACAAATGTCAGGGTCGTTCAGAGGCATGTCACAACTAAAAATCAGGAATCTAAAGAATGACTTTTATCAAATGTGTAACTCAAGTTTGCACACTCACCCTGGAATTAAAACACACATATTGTATTCCACGACGAAATGTAAGCTACTGATTTTGTTTTATATGGTAAAAAAAAAAAAAAAACCCGCTCGGGTCAATTTTTTTAGAACCACTCCCGAGAACGACTTAATTAATTTTAGCAACCTTATCTATGGCGTTAATGTTGTCACATTTCAGGTAGGATGGAAAAATTCTATGGAGCAGTGACCCGACGTAGTTGTATTCTATATAACTCTATGCTGGAGCCTTAATGGGTTAGCTGCAAGGGGCACTGCAGAGAGAAACAGAAGGGCGTCATACTGAAGCCGATGCTGTGGAGAGTGATTTCTTAGACCTAAAACGCGCGATTTTTGTTGTTGGAGAAAACAACTTTATTTTGAGCTTAAGAAATCCTCTCTTACGTTGTTTTTCCCTCCATTTTTATGTAGTGCACCTTGTAGTTATGCCCTCCAAAACCCATACTAGTGCCAATCTGGTGCCAATATGGCGGCAAATGTCACTGCTCTACAGGCTACCAATATTCGCATCGGATCATTAAAAGATGAAAATGGCTAGTAGGTTTCCTGTGCTTTCTTACCTGTTTAATTGTTAAACGACCGTTTATTTCCTGTCCTCTGGGAATGGTTTCAAGCATCATCGCTGCATCGTGAGGGTTTATTATCCCTTCATTGTGAAGGTAAAACTGAAAAAGATCAATAAGAATGTTACATTACGGAAAGTTTTGCAGAAAGTTAGACTCTTCTTGCATTGGCGAATTTAGTTCTCTGCACAGCTGAAACGGCTGGGAAGATTCTGTAATGACTTTGTCGGTCCGTCCATCTCCTTTTTCCGTGGTAGATAGGAGGACTTTAAAAAACATGACAAATTACTAAACATCGTTGCTTCCTTATAGCTAACAGACTTTCTCGAAGTAACTCAATGAATTATTAACATTTGATCGTCGCATTTAAACAACAACAGGTAGACACGCAACCGTAAAAAAAAAAAAACAATAGGATTTCGTTAACGACACACAATAGCTTCATTGCTGCGGCAACGTGAAGTCTCGATGCCGTGTAACATAAATGTCTAGGCAATCTCATGAACCCTATTCTCCGTCGGCTGTTACCCACGAAATTAAAACGGTGCGTAAAAGATAGGTCTAAAAGATCACAATCATGCCTAAAATGTAAAACTAGGCCTAAAAACTAACACATTTTTAACCCGCAGTTGTGATGCTTACTACGTTTAGATTAATAGAGATCGCGATTGCAGTGCGTGGTACAGGTGTGCGTCTCAGTATTTTCGAAAGTGGCAGAAGTGTACACAAGACCGGAAGTAGAAACGAAAATAAGTTAAGTTTCCTCCATAATCTGTAGTTATTTTCGTTTTATTCTTTCTTTTTTTTTCGTTTTCGTTTTATAGTTATTTCCAGACTTATTTCACAATATGAATCCAATGAATGCTTGGAGTTTACGACAAACAAAATATTCTCCATAAAATTATGACAGGGAAAGACATTCGCCTCCATTACTGTGGTAGGTTAATGTTTCAAGTTTTTCGCCTGCATTGCCATGGAAGGCGTTTTCAGAAACATCTGGAACATGGGGGAAAACGTCACTACGAGTACATAACATCAATAAAACTAATGTTATCGTAAAAAAAAAGCGTAAAAGTTCAGTTCGTAACTATTGTCAAACACAGTGGCCGTGTTAAAGAATTGTAGTGCCGGAATCAATATAATTGTTCTTGAATTTAATGGAATTTTATTTTTTATCATGCATTTAAAATATCTGTGGATTTGGCGCTTGCCCATAAAGTATAAAGTCTTGCAAAAGTTCTTGTTATGCTAAAATGCGGCTTTCACCTTTAAATAAATGAGAGATTACGTAGGGGGCTAAAGACGGACACTGCAGTCGTTTGCATATGACCACTGTCTTGACCTTGGTATGTCTTTTTTTAAAGAATTTATTGCTTTGATTGATGATGTACTTGTAGTCATTGATTTTCCATTATCCTAGACGTACATTTAGCCATTAAAACTCCTGTCACGTTACTGGAGGCAAAATTAGAAGCACTAAATAGGAGGTATTGTGCAGCTAACCCAGAGTGTAAACACCCAGCTATTTGTGATGCAGTCGTTAGGTCATTACGATTTAGACAGTGAACATACGGGACAGTTAGGAGTCCCGATCAACACAGGGAACAAAGTTGAAGGAATTCAAGGTTTATATTACCATTCCTGCTTTGTCAACCTTCTTGCCAATTGTTGCAATCTCGCTGATTTTGATGTCGACGTAGGTTTTCGGTCCTCTGTATTCTAATAAACCATCTGGAAGTACAGAAACAAAGCGATTGTGCTACGGATTCTGAAGTTGACAATCTAAATGACTAGTGTCTTCATTTCTCATTATTGTCAATGCCGTAGCCTCTTCAAATATTATATTAAACGTATATTAAACTAAATGCGATTAGGGAAGGTAAGAGGAGAAGACTTATTCTGGGAAAGGAGGAGCGGTCTACAAAAATAGGTGTATGATCTACAGTATGTCTCAGAAGTCCTGAACCAGGTAGGCCTATACGATGTACGCCATATACCATGTTAGGCCTAAGACGTACAAATCAGCAAACTATGAGCAAAATATGCACCTAATGGGAGTAGCAAATGTCTTCCACAATAGGCGTTCACTCTCAGTAGACCAAGGACTCGAACCCAGGACCTTCCTCTGGGTGTAGTATAGGCCTACACCATACGCATATACACTGTATAGGCCTATACCATATAGACCTACCTGGTTCGTCACTTCTGAAACATACTGTATACGTTATACACATCCGTACGTACACATACATGCATGTGCTTACACCAAGATGACTAGTAGGGCAAAGTCTTGCAGACAACGGGCACGGTTAAAGTTAATCTGTAAAATGGTTTGTTTAATATTTCTTGTGGCAGGCAAAAATTTGAACAAACTTTAACAAAATGAAAAAAATATATTAAGTAAATTTTCATAAATCGCTGTAAATAATATAATGGAAAATACGTATAACCTAGTTCTATATTCCATACAAGTGCGTATAAAGGTATAATGTATGAAAAGTGAGACCCGGATTCGAACCAGCGAGCTAGTCCATCACCATATCACTACCATACCGCCTTTGCCGATAAGGCCACTTGTCCACTGTTAAGGGGCCACATTGGTAAAGGCGATATGACATTCATCTGGTGATGGACTAGTTCGCCAGTTTAAATCCAGGTCACGTCACTTGATTGAAATGAAACTGCATAAAGGTATCTTACTGTACTACGTTAATCTTTGTATGATTTTCGCTAATGGCTTATTTCCCATTTTCCTTTATAAAAAATAACTGGACTGCTTGGCATTTCAGCCAGTCGTATGAAAAGTGACACACTAGGCCGGAAATGACATCATCCAAAATGGCGGTGGTCGGAAGTCGCCTCACTTGACCAGACGAGACATCACTAAAAGAAAAGTCCCTCATCCACCATCTTGGATGACGTCACATCCAGTCCCATTGTATCATGGACAATGCATTATGGACAGTGAGGTCCAGTGTCAGTACCTCAAAATGACTGTCTTGAATATTATACTCCCCAAAATCGCCGGCATCAATACGTCATTTCGTAATTTCTTGCACGAAGCTACTAGCCTTATAGATTGGGTCCAGTAAACTGTTTACAGTAGTAAACGGATTTTGTTTAGAATATATTATATATGTATAGCGGCTATGTAATATATATATACGACAGTTCTACATTTAATGAAGGACTCTAAACAGCCTACTATAACCCTTTAACAACAGCCAAGATGGCGTCTTACATGTAAGTTTATTTATTATCCCAAACACAACTAGATCTACTTCAGTTATAATACTTGGTTTCTTCCCAACAATTGGTATTTGTTACCATCAGCTTCTCCGTATACTCTCTCTCATACCTAGTCAATTACTTCTTCCATGGCTTCATTCATTCAACCACTGCAGATGAGTCCAACCAATTCTTGCGTTTTTCTTTCTTTTTTTTTTTTTGTAACACGAACATTGAATGAGCATCAGTCAAGCCTAATTCAGGAATAGACCTGACGTGTTTTAAGGCCTAAATCCGCAGAACGCATCAATGAAAATAAAGACATAATTTCGTAAGGTTATAGCATGAGGCCTAAGGCATAAGCCTAAAAACAAAATATCGGCAGACATAAGAAATAATCTAACCAGCTGAAGAACGCTACATTTATTTACCCTACATTCCAACATATCATATCAACATTGCACATGCTCGAAAAACAGGAGTGAACGTTCAAAACTTATTCCCTATTGGCGAACGAAAGAGCTGAGAGGATGATGAAATAGATCGAACCGCCACAGGGGGCGAAACACAACATTAAAAGTCCAGATAAAGGATTAGATTTCGATGGTGTAATGATTTTCCAACAACACACGCTTACAATGGCAAATGCAAATATCAAACCATGACATTTAAAGATGCATACAATAAAATAATAAATCCACCACAATTCACATCATGGCGTGAAGAATTGAGCACGAATAAAAAAAAAACTACTTTCAAGAGCTGACACACCGAAATCAACATCATAAATGTGGCCTTGCTCATTTAGAGCCGCCCCTTTTCTTCCTCCTCCTTAACTGACGCTATGCTATATACTGATATTTTTAAATAGAAAGTTTTTATATAACTTTCTGGCTAAAAATGTTTTCGAGTTGCACCACGGAAGCGTAGGGTTTTTTTTATTGCTTACTAGCATCGTACCCGGCTTCGCCCGGGGATTTGTTTTACCCGTGGTTGTTTCCCAGTATTTGCTCGGTGCTGCTGATCGTTCACTGCAACAGTCGATTTTTGTTTGTGTAACATTCCCCCTTTCCGCCAATCCTCTCCCTCCCCTCTCCCTTCGTCCTTTTATCCCGTCCTCTCCCTCTCCTCTTGGTTTCCTTCCCTTTCTCCTCCAAATTGTTAGTCGAGGCAACAATGTGCCAATTTCAACTTCTTTTCAGGGCAACAACGTCCCAGTTAGTTTCAACTTCATGCCAAAGAATTGACACACTCGCACGTTTTCATTGTTCCCCTTCCGGGGGTCGTTGCGGTTGCTTCGTTTCTGCTATGAGACTTTGATTTATAATGTAAGATTGGCTTGTCCCTTTGCACTTATTGGCTTTATTTTAATACTGGAGAATACTGGTGTATTTATTTTCTTTACCTTCAAATGTTGTAGAACATATTGTAAACTTACCTGCTGAAAGCACCATGCAGGCGCCATAAAGAGTATCTACCCAGTGGACTTTCATCTTGCTCGTTTTCTCAGGTGGGCAATGACTACGGTTATGCATAGTCTCGCACTGAAATAAATGCCAATAAAAATGCAATTTATTATTAATAAAAACAAGGTGGACGTGAACAATATGAAGAGAGGAAATCAGTCCGTTTCTGCTACCAACATTTGGCTAAATCAGGATCCATATTCCGTTAATGTCTAGCTACTATTTAATTAAAATCGATAAAGCATCGGAGTCGAGGGGTCTGACAAACTGTGAAATCCCCTACGACTTTTGTCTGATTTAGAATTTGCAAATCCACGTAAAATTAAAAAAATTCTAAAAACCTGCAAATCCATGC
This sequence comes from Lithobius niger, assembly GCA_023313725.1. Lineage (NCBI taxonomy): Eukaryota > Metazoa > Arthropoda > Chilopoda > Lithobiomorpha > Lithobiidae > Lithobius > Lithobius niger. The sequence continues at coordinate 4,441 of JAHWFP010067650.1, read as the reverse complement.
AAATCAATACAAACCCATGCAAATCAACTAATATTCGTGCAAATCTTCAAATCTCAGTTCAAATGTACAAATCCATACAGACTTACTAAAATTCGTGAATATTTTCATATCTAGGTGCAAACTTACATATTTGTAAATCTGCAAATCTACGCATATCAACAAAAATCCATGAAAACCAACTAAAATTCGTGCAAATTTGAAAATCAGGGTGCAAATCTGAAAATCTCGGTGTATATCTGCAAATCTTATTGGAAACGTACAAATCAATAAGTTTTCGCGTACCATGAAATGCTGATGGCCGCAGCATAAGAAAACAGGGTATTATCGTGATTTTAATCAGAGTGTATATTGTTTAACATGTATACTAATGTCTTGCCACCACATTTATTCTTTGTTAGGCTTAAGATGTGTTAAGGCAGGATTGGATAGATTAGATTGCTATGGTTTAGAAATTCGGGAGAATAATGATCAATGGGGATGAATATTGTTATTTCGAATTTATAAATTGATGCGACTTCTCCCAGGCGAAGTAAGTATTTTCAGGGAAAATTAAAGAGATGAGTGACCCTGTGCCCAAAGTTATAATACTAGCCGCCATAGGCAACTTATAACCGGCAACTTATCACCGTGCGTGCTGGGGGAAAGAATAATGTAAGAGGAGACGTAGCCATGTTGTCGAGTCGCAATGTAATGTTTTTGTTTTGTTCACATAAACTTTTATAATCTAAATCAAGACTGGATTTTGAATCGGTCAGCAGAAGACTTCATGACACCAGAGTAAGTTTTCTCAGACCAAGTGTTGTAATTATGTCTAGGCACAAAAAAAAGTAGGTTTTTCATAGAGTTCGTCAGCATCCCACGACCAAAACTCCTCCTCCGTAATCGAAACTCAGCTCCAACTGAACTAGCATGGTTACGAATACTATTGTTGTGACTCATCTGGCCTTAGTTTTTATCTACCTCAGAAGGGAACGACGTGATGCTGGGACTGATGACCCAGCATCTTGATTATTCTAGCTGATCTTGGATGGATATGTCGGTGTGCCCCGCTTAAAAGGAATGCATGCATTCGCATGTAGTGTTGTTCTCTTATAATGTATCCTGAGATCGAACTTATTGTAAAGCTCTTGCATTGCCTTGGCAACCAACTTGTTATAGTGTTAGGTACAGGTCCGGTAAAAAAAAAACTCCTTCGTTATACGGTAGATGTGGAGGATTAGTGTATGTGACTCTGAACGAAAATGTTGATATCTCGAAAACTACTGGACAGAATTGAATGAAACAAAAACTGGGTTGCGTATGATGATATCAGCTATATTTCCATTCGTATTACATGAAATGGTAAGTCGCCCAATATAACTGGCCGAGCGAGCAACACGAGTTGATAACTAATAAATAATATATCTCATACACTACTGGAAAGAATTGAATACAACAAAAACTGGATTAATTGTTATGATGTATGGTATATTTGTATACGTATGACGTGCAATGTTAAGCAACAAAATGTAATATGCAATTCAGTCCTTGTTTCATGAAAATCCATCCACCAGTTTTCAAGATAATAGATTTCATTAAGTTTTTCTCGCTCGGCCAATTATTTTCAGTCGAATAACGCAGTATTTAATAAGGATAGAAATACAGTAGACAATCTAATAAGTATTTCAGTCCTTGTTTCATGAAAATCCGTCCCGTAGTTTTCGAGATAACTGAATTTCTCCATGGTTGTTATTACGACCCTCGATATAACGAAAAAGGGCGTTTTTTTTTACCGGAACTGTACTTCAACAATGTGTAATAGGCTACCTAATCGTGCATTCCACCGCAACTTTCATCAACGTAAGTAGATTTTGGGGAATTAACCAGAAATTATTACTAGATTCCTCACCCAATTGTCCAATCCTCCCAACTGTAGTTATCACGTCCTCATAATTCACTGTATTCATTTCATAAATTATAGCTTATTTTTTGGCTAGAGACGCAGCAGGCAGGGCTAATGTACAATATCTAACGCTTACTAATATAAATAACTGAAGCCAACCAAGTATGTTTATTCATTATTGACCTGTTGTACATAAAACCAACTCCATGTCTTAGTTATTTCATATTAGGGTCGCCCTCCAAACTCTACACATGTTCCAATTCTTAAAAAAAAACTGAAAATTTCTGCAGTATGCAGAACCCAGTGTAAAATAGTTATAATATTAAATAATAATAATAATATAACAGAAGAACTGCTCACAAAAACCACTTTTTTGTGTCCCACGGAAACTCCTCCCGTTTAATTGAAACTCAGTTCCAACTGAGTCATACGCCATAACTACAGCATGGTTGCGAACTAGCATGGTGCTACACTACGAATTCTATGTTCCAGTTTTTTTTAGAAAGACTAAAAATATCAGTAGTATGCCGAACCAAGTAGCCTTAAATGTGTCCCGAGTGTTACACCAGTGTGGTAAGTGGTTTGAAAGAAATTGTCTGAACAAACAGACAGAGTTTCAAAGTATAATAATCATCTGCTTATTTGGTAAAAATAGAAAAATGCTCTCAAAAACCACTTTTACTTACGGGAATCTCGGCACTGAAACCATGTTCATAGACTTTATTAAATCGCCATACGTCAGCAAAAGTTTTGTTAATTAAGGACAGGTCGTAATTTATTGCATCCCTATAGGTCAATTCCGGAAAGCACGACATGTTTTGAGGACAGGAATGCTTTATCCAGGTGAAAACTTTACTGATCATGTGAAACCAACCGGCTTTAAAATCCCGACAGAATGTGACTGAAGGAAATCTGACTGTCTGATTTCGGATAACTGTTACATCCACGCGCACAGGATTACGAAAATATAGTCGTAATCTATCCGATACATAGTAGGTACAGAGTCCAGCACACATGGCGAACAAAATGAACCAGAATATTTTTCTCCGTTTGGAAACCTTTTGGTCGGACAGAATACCAATCCCAAAAAAGGTGAAAAGATCGTCAGATGATGCGTCCGATGTAGCTGGCTTCTTTCTGGAAAGATACAAAAAAAAATGAAAAAAAAAATAATGAAACAAGTTCACAAGTTTACATTCAGTAATGACAGTCTTTGGAAAATCTGATTTTTACAATCGTTCGAAATTGATTTTCACTATACCAGGAGCAGTATAAAGACGGAGTCTTCAACATAATTCTAGCCCATTTTAACGACTCATTTCGTGTTGCGATCCCCATGCGTTCAGCTGTCGAACTAGTGACCATGTTTACATTTGAGTAAACGTGCGTTAAAAATTACGTGCGTTAAAAATTACGTGCGTTAAAAATTATGCTGCGCATAATTATATTTATTTCCTAATAAATATATGTGAAAAGTGTTTCTTATCTTTCGATTATTCTAAGCACGTATTAACTCACAAGCATAAGCATTCAGAAGCGAGAAAAGCATTTTTTTTCGCAAGTCAATGCCAACAGGTTTGAGTTACAATGCCGAGAATTATAGAGAATATAATTCTCCATAATTCTGGGAATTGTGACTCAAATTTGACGAACTTTTGCAGTAATATGACGAGCGTTGTTTTCGCCAACAGGTGTAGAAGCCGCGAATCCCGCCTCCAGACTCCATGCCACAGGGTCCTCACGCCTAAATCTCACATTTTCTGTTTAATTTTATGACAAAACGAATCCATATTTTATTACAATTTTATGACATATCGACGTCTTGTTTTCATTTTTGACAACTTAAGGACTTATAACCCACATTGTTGTTTTTAACACACTTGGTCATGGGGGGGGGGGGAGTGATGGTTGGATAAAATGAAAAAGTGACGTTTTTCCCCACATAAGGTCCAAAATAATCTGACCCACCCCCTCACACCAAAATAAGCGTTTCTTAGACTGCTCAGACTACCCCTGGATGATTTTCTATAACGAAATTAAATAAATGTTAGTCCCGACTGATATGCTCCCAAATGTTTGATAATGTGTCACATTTTCAATGACATGAAAGCCTGGTTTTAACACACATTTTTTTTTAAACAATTCAAAGACGTGGTTTTTAAACCTTCTTTGTATCCCAGTCTGTTTTTTTTTTTTTTTTTTTTTTTTTTTTTTTTAGAAAGTGTGGAGTTAAAGAAGTTAGTTTTCCAAACCTTGCGTTCAAAACTTCATAATAAAATTCTCTGATTTTTCCCGGTTTTCCAGACCAATATTGACATTTTTCCCTGATTTTCTTTCGGTCGAAGGAAGGTGCAATACAGGACAGAACAATTTTTTTCACATTCGCTAAAATCGTCATAACTGTGTTATGTTTATCAAATTCCCTGATTTTTTCCTTAATTTCCCAGACTTGATAAATTTCCTGATTTTTCTCTGAATTTCCCAGACTTAATAAATTCCCTGATTTTTACCTGAATTTCCCAGACTTGATAAATTCCTTGAATTTTTCCGGTTTTCCCG